>JARHVA010002973.1:527500-697500 GCA_037957365.1 Torreya grandis
GCAACTAAAACATATGTACATTGTAGCTAATCTAAAAAAAATTAAGTGTAAACTAAATGTGGGGTCCCCCTATGACTCTAAGAAGTGGATACAATTTTAGGGCTCTTAGGGACCCATCTAAAAGTATGAGAAGAATCTCTATGAATAGGTACTCTCTATATAACTGTATGAGAGCATAATGTAATTACTCTAGGTGAGAACACTATATCTAGAAGATATCTATAATACTAAAATTATGGGGGTGTATTAACCCTCTATACTAAAAATGGATGATGTAACTATGGATGGATCAAAAGTGGAAGTTGTATTAAAACTACAGGAGAAGCTAAAACTAGTGGAAGAACTATATTTAGTGACTAGAAGATGGTAGATGGTTCTAAAGTGTGGAGTGGTGACTCATAAGGAACTCTAACAATTGTAATAACCTAATTAGCATGAATTAATTTCATGCATCTATGAACTGTAGAAGGTACTTACCTAAGTTTGTGAATCCATGATCGACCAAGTAATATGTCAAAAACTCCTACACTCAGAACTATAGTGAATGGTGTGGCCACATATATAGGACAAAACTATAATAGAAGTAATATATTTCCAAATTAACTCTACATATTCCCACTAAAACCAATAATAATTATGTCTATTGGAGTGATATCCTACTTTGAATAACTCAAATGTTGTAGAAGTGTGAAAGTGCACATGTTAAGACTGGAACCATTGTCGATGAGTACAATATGAATAGGTTTATTCTAAAAATGTGCTCTAATAAATAATGCATTATAACCTATATTATCCTCAATAATATCATGATCTAAAAAATATATTAAAGGCCTAGCTAGAATTATAGACACATACACCCCTATCATACCACTCAAAGGATGTGACTCAATTGAAGGTGTCTGATATGTATGGTGATACCTAAAAAGCAAGTAGGTACTAGTATATGAAACTAAGGATTTTTAGATATATTATTTGCAAAATACTATGGAATTTTTAATTTGAAATTAATTTTCTAAGTTTGATATGCAAGTAAATTTTTAGAAAATGATGCAAAAATTACTAAAAATAATTGAGAATGTATTTGATGCAACTAGGGTTTGAAAATATTTTTTTTCAAAATTAGTATAATAATTTGAATTTTTTTTTATGAATTTGTATAATTTATCTTTAAAAATTTAGGAAAATTTTGAAAATATTTCTAAAATTAGCAATATATTTTTCCTAGTGGTTTGAAAGTGTTTGTATGCAAATAAGACCTAGTATGTGCAAACTAGGGTTTCGGTGAATTTATTGAAAATATTTTAATTAATTTGAAGTTTTTTAATTTTTAAGTTCAATAAAAATTTGGAAAATATTGAAAAAAAGCAAAAATACTTACCCCTAGGGTTTCTAGTTTTTTTTTCAAAAATTTAAAGTAAATTGAGTTCACCAAATGTTTTATTATTTTTGAAATATTAGAGTTATATTCTTAAATAATAAAGGGGTTGATAAATTTAAATTAGTAAATTAATGTGCAATAATTAACCTACAAATTTTTGTAAATAGATTTTACTTTTGCCTTTTCTAAATATAGTAGGAGATGAGAGAGATTAGAACTTAATTTGTTCTGGTTGATTTAGACTGAGACAAGGTCTGATATTAGAGGAGCAAGACTGAGAAACATTAAGAAATAGATCCTTAGACTTCATTTTTGGGTTGGAAAAGAGTGAAAAAAATAAGACACCCTGTTATTCAATGTTGTAGTCCTATTTTTACACTATTGTCTTGAGGTTGAAAGCTTTCCAAGTTTTGTTTGGAATACTTGTGTTACCCTATCACTAAAATTTCAAGGTCTGAGACCTTATAGAGCTCATTGTATGCTTATTTTAATCTTAAAAACCCTTAGAATCTCCTAGTGATTGAAATTTAATGTAAAATTGGGGAAAAAAGAGAAGGGGTTAGCGTGTAAAGGATATCTTGGACGCACTTCACACCCTATGTGTGGGCATGTTGTCACATACCAATACTCTGAAGAGAGATCAAGCTAATATAGTTTTACCATTGAAGTGTTTGGCTCAATTTGTGTATGATAAATGAAACTAGAATGTGAAATTAGATGTGCTTCAGCTAGCTATGGACTAGTACAATGACTTGAATAGGTTTTGAATAATATTGAAATGTTGTATGCAAAGAATGAGGAGTGAATGAATGTACTTGCTTGTATTCTTGCATCTCCATTATAAATGAGTCATAAACCTTCTAAATGAACTTAAAATGGCCTTTTATAAGGAAACAAATGAATGTGGGTTAAAGTAATTCATTTGAGGCTGATAGGAAAAAGATAAGGAATTGGAAGACTCTAACCATTAGAGGCTAAAATAAACTTGGACAATAGTGCCAAAAATAGGGCACCCTAGGTTCCAATGCTCCTATCCTATTTGGGAACTATTTTCCTAAGGGGATGAGACCTGATCAGATGAATCTAGGCTTGAGAGGGTTATTTGGGTCTCAAAAATATAAGTCTAGGAAGCTATGGATGATTGGGAATTAGTGAAAGAAGTAGCCTAGAAGGGTTGTGTGAGCCAATAGGAGGACCTATGGATTAAGTGTCTTAACCATACTGAAGTTATAAACTTTCACATTTTACATGACTAAATTCCCCCCCCCCTTTATTCTAGTGATGTATCAAAGTGAAATACTAGGATAAAAAAAACAAAAAGCATATCGAGACTTACTTATAAGGGTGAATCTCATGAAGATGTGTGATGTTAAATGTGTATAGAGAGAACACACTATGAAGTGTGAATCTAAAAATGAAAACATAAATTAGATTATTTATTAATAAATATACTATATCTAAAATAAGAACATACAAGAGATAAGTAAGAAGAAAATAAAGGAATGAATACACCTTACTAAGTACATGAACTAATATAAAACTTGTTGCAATGCTAGAATGTGTTGGATGATGTTGAGTGTGTTGAATCAAGAGTAATATCATGAATGGAGCTAAGTGCTCAATTCCATAGAATATAGTTCAATAATTCAAAGGCTATCCCTTTGGCTCCATCATTGCCAACTATGTTAAGCTAATTGATCATGCATGTGTTAATTGATGTTTGGACTGTGTGTGCAATCCCTCTAAATAGGTGGCTCAAGAATATAAAGGTTAGCCTTTTGGCTCCAATGTTGCCCCATGAAGTAAAGCTATGAAGTGATACTAATATAGAATATGTCATAGGAGATGGCTCATGAATCCCATGGATGTGCTATAAATTTGACAATGGGGCATGGATAGACTAAATGTGTGTTGGAAACTAGGCCATTTTGAAAGATGGAGGTGGGGCTTGTATGAAAACCTCTTTGAAACTAAGGTAAAATGCTTATGTGAAATCCAACTTGGGAACTTAGGTACTCAAAAATATAAACTTGAATGAAAGTTTAACTCAAAATTTGATGTCAACAACCTATAAATGGAGTAAGGCATACAACTACTAAGAATGCCTAGGTATAAATTGAACTAAAAAAGAAAAGAAGATTAATGTGCTACACACATTGACCTCAATCACTGATGTCTAGAACATGGATTTTGATCTAGAAGTTATGCCAACTACTTAATCTGAATTAAAAGTGAGAACCATCATGTCGTGCATGATAACCTACTATATCTAAGAAAAATGTACTAAAACTACTAAATTTGACTGATCTAGAAGTGCAAAAACTATCCTTGAACTAAAATTTTTGCTTGTTTCTAAAAACCCTGAGTGTTTTCCTATCTAGATAGGAATGCCAAAATGTGGACACCACTATGTTTGGTGCTATAGTCCTACTTTATCGCTATTATCTAGAGCCAAATCTGATGACTATTCTAGATTCTCTATTGTCTACCTGGTCTAATGTCTAAATGTTGAACTGGGTGATCTGAATACTATTTTTTTGTCTATTAAAGGTTTTGATCACTATGAAAAATCCCTATTTTATGCCCCCTCTTCTAAGGGTAGGAATGATGAACCTACCATGACTGATCTCAAAAGAAAAGGAGTCTTGAAAGTGTGCTAAGTTATATAGATGCAAGATATAGAATTAAATATTTGATAATATATTTCAAGATATATAAATATTTGAACTTATAGATTGTTAGATCAACGTGGGTATGCCTAGATAGATATAAAAATGTAAGAGGATGTGTATGATACTAAACTATACTAGTAATGTTAGGTATTAGTTGTTAGTTTTTAGTTTGTTAGTAAGCATGGAAGGATAAAGCATGATGTCCATCATGGCATCCAAGAGAAAATGAAAATGCATGATATGTATCATGGCATTACAACAATCAAAAATAAATCAAGTAATAATCATGCCAAGCAAGAAGCTAGAAGCATTCAAGGGTGGCCAAGGGGCCATGCAAACAAGGGACATGGGAACATGTCACTCAAACTAGAAGACAAGCATGGAAGGCATGTTCAAATGCCACATACATATACAAGTGAACAAACAAGGTTGGCATGAGGGCCACAAATACATGAAAGAGTACAAATAAAGGACATTGGCAATGTCCAAAGGCACACACATGAAGATGTGAAAGAATTTAAAATGAAATCACACATATAACTAATCAAAGAAAATGTGAAAGTATGCAAAACATATGTTGTAAAAGACTAGGTATATGCTAAGAAATACCTAAGTGCTAAGTATTAGTGAAATGTTGATGTAGTAATCTATGTAATCTATAGAGTAATATACATCAACATGATAACTTAGAGTGTGTAGTTTAGGAATGACATAACCTGGATGGTGTATTCATCTAGAAGATGCCCCTAGTGGGTATGTCTATTGATGTGTGTCTCAAATGTAGAAGTAGAAATGCCCGCTCGATGGGTAGAGTGAAGCAATCAAAGAGCTAGATGTCACTGCACACACTCAAAGAAGATTAAGTGATGCATGGTAATGTAGATAAATTGACATACAATATCATGAAATAGTGAATTTAAGTCCTAACATGATAGTAGTAATGTAAACATGGATGATGCATACAATCAACAATGTTTTTGATGCTTTTGTAAATTTTATATTATTTTTCTATTTTGAAATGTATTTGAACTATGTACAATAAATAAAGAGAGTTTATGTATAATTAGTGTTGGAAAGAAATGATACTAATTGATGAGTCTCATATGAGACTCCCTATCATGGTGTCTTGTATCAAATAATGGGATCATGCATGATTTTGAGACATAATGGAGTGTCTGATATTGTTTAGTTAAAATCTATGTACATTGTAGCCACTCTAAAATCTCTAACATCAAAGTTTAATGTGTGTTTCCCCTATGACTCTGAGAAGTGGATACAACTATAGGTCTCTTAGGGACCCATCTAAAAGTAGGAGAAGAAGCTCTATAAATAGGTGCTCTCTATATAGCAGTATGAGACCACAATGTAACTACTATAGGTGTGAACATTATAGCTAGAAGTTGTCTAGAATCTTGAAACTAAGGTTTTGTATGAAACCTCTGTACTACTGATGAATGTTATAACTAGGGTTGGATAATAAGTGGAATCTATACTAAAACTAGAGGAGAAGCTATAAGCATTGGGAGAACTAGAGCTAGTGATTAGAAGCTAGTAGACGGTTTTGAAGTAGGGAGTGATGACTCATAAAGTAATCCACCAATTGTAATAACATGATTAGCATGAATTAATTTCATGCATCTATGAACTATATAAGTTACTACCCTAAGTTTTTGAATCTATGGTTAATCGAGTAATATGTAAAAAACTCCTACATTAAGAACTATAGTGAATAGTCTAGCCACATATATAGGACCAACCTATAATGGAAGTACTATCTCGCCCATTAAACTTTGTATATACCCACTAAAACCACTAATAACTATGTTTATCTAAGTGATATCCTACTTTGAATAACCCAAATGTTGTATAAGTGTGAAATTGCACATGTTAAGAATAGAACCATTGTCAATGAGTACACTTTGAATAGGATGATTCTAAATATGTGCTCTAATAAATATTGCATTGTAACCTATATTATCCTCAATATTCTAATGATCTTAAAAATATATTAAAGGTCTAGCTAGAACTCTAGACTTATACACCCTTATCATACCACTCAAAGGATGTGACTCAGCTAAAGGTGCATAGTATATATGGTGATACCTCAAAATCAAGTAGGCACTAGTATATGTAACTAGGTATTTTCAAAAATATTATTTGCAAAATACTATGGAATTTTGAATTTGAAATTGATTTTCTTAGTTTGATATGCAAGTAAATTTCCAAAAAATGATGTAAAAAGTACTAAAAAATAATTGAGAATGTATTTGATGCAACTAGGGTTTGAGAAGAATTGTTTTCAAAATTAGTGTAATAATTTGAAAATTTTGTTATGAATTTGTAGAATGTAGCTTTAAAAATTTAGGAAAATTTTGAAAATATCTCTAAAATTAGCAATATATTTTTCCTAGTGGTTTGAAAGTGTTTGTTTGCAAATAGGACCTAGTATGTGAAAACTAGGGTTTGGGTGAATTTATTGAAAATATTTAAATTAATTTATAGTTTTATGATTTTTAAGTTCAATAAAAATTAAGAAAATATTGAAAAAAATCATAAATAATTATCCCTAGGGTTTCTAGGGCATTTGTGCAAAAATTCAAAGTCAGGTTCACCAAATGTTTTATTGTTTTTGAAATATTAGAGTTATATTTTTAAATAATAAAGGGGATAAAAAATGTAAATTAGTAAATAAATGTGTAAGAATTAACCTACTAATTTGTGTAAACAAAATATACTTTTTCCTTTTCTAAATATATTAAGAAATGAGAGAAATCAGAACTTAACTCATTTTGGCTGATCTAGACTGAGACAAGGTCTAATATTAGAGGAGCAAGACTAAGAAATAGTCAAAAATAGTCCATAGACTTTGTTTCTAGGTTGGATAGAATCATAAAAAAATAGGACACCCTATTTTATGATGTTATAGTCCTATTTTTATGTTGTCTTAAGGCTAAAAGCTTTCTAGGTTCTATTTGGAATGCCTATGTTACCTTGTCACTAAAATTTTAGCATCTGGGACCTTATAGAGATCATTGTGTGCTTGTTTTAATCTTCAAAACCCTTACGATCTCCTAGTGCTTTAACTTGAATGCAAACTTAGGAAAATAAGAGAATGGATTAGTGTGTAAAGGATATGTTGACACACTTCACACCTCATGTGCGGGCATGCTACCTACATACCAATACTTTGAAGAAGGATCAAGCTAATGTAGTTCTCCCATTGAAGTGATTGGTGAAATTTGTGTATGATAAATGGAACTAGAATGTGAAATTAGATGTGCTTCATTTGGTTATGGACTAGTGCAATGACTTGAATAGGCTTTGAATAATATTGGAAGGTTGTATGCAAAGAATGGGAAGGAATGCTTGAATGTACTTACTTTTATTCTTGTGTCTCCCTTATAAATGAGTCCCAACCCTTCTAAATAGAATTATAATGGAATTATATATGTAAATATATGATCATGGGTTAAATTAATTCACATGAGGCCAATAGGGAAAAAGATAAGGAACTAGAAGAATTTGACCATTAGAGGCTAAAATGAACTTGGACAATAGTGCCAAAAATAAGACACCCTAGGTTCTATTTCTCCTATCCTATTTGGGAACTATTATCCTAAGGGGATGAGACTTAGGGGGATGGATTTTGGCCTAAGAGGGTTTCTTGGGTCTCAAAAATCTAAGTCTGGGAAGCTATGGTTGACTAGAAATCAGTGAAAGAAGTAGACTAGAAGGGTTGTGTGAGCTAGTAGGAGGACCTATGGATTAGGTGTCTTAATCATAATGAAGTTGTATAATTTCACATTTTACATGACTACACATACCTATAGATGTGTTATACCTATAACCAGTGTGGAGATAGGGAAGCTTTATTTAATTAAATGCTTGATAGATTTATTTTGATAAGTTACCTTAGTCTCTTTGTTCTTTTTTTAGGTGAGGAATGAATGAGGGTTGATATTTTATATATATAAATCCCTTTGGAGTAATAACTCAAATTAAATTACTTATTCCAACCACTAGGATACATTTAATTTTTGAATTGGATGACTTTAGGGTGCTAAACACTTGCATTAGGTTAGAACACTAACATCGATTCTAGTGTCTATCCCAGACATTAGTGTCCAGGGAGCAAGGAAACATGTATAATATTAGAACTTATAGAAGTGGAAGATAAGTACATTTTAAGCATTATGAGAAAGATAGTTAGTCTCTATCATTAACATAATACTAGTCATACTAAGAGATAGGCCAAGGGGCATAAGATAGAGAAGATGCAAGAATTTCAGAGGTGGGAAAGTTATAGAATTGAGAAGAACAACCAAGGTCTAATTTTTCCAACTATAAAATATTGAGGTGTTATATAATCATAAAATATTGTCTACATTCCCCCCTTTAATCTAGTAATGAAATTATTAGTTTAAAGGAAAATAATGCATACCTAGGTGTGTATGCACACATTGTCTTTATTTATGCCCAAATTGAGTACTTTACTAGTGATTTACCTATAACTAAGAGAATTTTATAGTTTATAATCAATGCATATGGTCTAGAATTTGAAAGTACTTAAAATTGATTGAAGTTGAAATAGAAAGGTTTATTATTACATATGTGTGTCTATGTAACTGCCTTACCTATTGGTAAGTTAATTTGAAAAATATGTATCATTGTAAGGCTATGAAACTAAGATTAGGAAAATATAGATAAATCTTGAAAGTGCATGTATCCAAGGAGATATAGAGAGAGATAGGGAGAGAGATTATAAGGCAAATGGCCCCAAATTTAGAGAAAAATTAAGTTGCCACTTGAAATTAACTCAACCATGCAACCCAATGATACTTATAACATGTGAGGTTGGATGATACAATCAAGTCCAACATAAAAACTTGGAAAGAATGAGCAATTTAATCACATAAAACATACCAAAAACTGAACCAACTATTAACCAAATTTGACCTTACATGTCAAATTAGGACCCCTATAAGTAAAAACATGATTTTTAGATGTTTTAGGGGTGTATAATTATGTAATAGGATGTATTATATGTATTTTTATGTAATTTAATGATTTTTTAGCCTTGGTCATGGTCTAATTAGTCAATATGTCATTTTGAGTCATTTAATAATTATTTAGGGGTCATAAATGCAAGTGGAATGGTTTTCAAGGTGTAAAAGTGTAATATTTTCCTATAAAGCATATAATAAGTCATATTCCCTATTAATAATGTCAGTTCACCTAAAACTTGTAGGTTATCTAACTAAAAATTAGGAAATCAACTGAAAAAGGAAGATTTTGGCACTGGTATGGCCCATGAGGGAGTCTAACACATGGGATAATGTTATGAGATGAATAGCTTCCTAAGAATCATTTCCATGATTTATATACTCTAGAAGTGCCATTTTTGAGCTAAAATAATTTTGTTTCTTCTTTTACCTTCTAGACACATAGAAATGGTTAGTAGGTTTGTGCTTAGTATGGCCAGTTCAAAGGGTTCTAGGTAAAATCCCTTTGGAAGGTGGTAATAAATTTATATATATTTATTTCCATAAAAACATTTTAAGTATTTTTCAACTTTGATTTATGAATCATACATAATAAGTTGACTATGTTTTTTGCTCACTATTTCCTACACCCTATAGTTTTTGCTCTTGCATGGACAATTCCATACAATCTAGTTTTTGAGATTGTTTCTAGATGATTTTTACTACCTCACCTAATGTTTCCCATGATTTTTTTCATTTTTCAAGGTTTTTGGATGATCCAAGTACCTCAAAGTTATAGGGGAAGACATCATTTTATGCTACATGTAAATTTCCATCTTCAAAATCTTCATGCTTAGATGATGACTTAACTAAATTTTTATAAGTTAATAATCATGTTTAAAATGTATTCTTTGTCCCCTTTTCCTTCCAATATCTTTCTCTAAGCAATACTCCATGAGGTTGTAGTCACAAGAATCATGTAGTCAGTTTACACTATAACTATCATACACATGTGCTCTCGTAGAGGAATTCACATTAAGAAAGAGGTATTGAAACTATTTCATATCCTTGATAGTGTGAATATGAATTTTAATGTGTTAATATAGGCTTAAAAATCATTTAAGGTCAAGATAATGCACACTATCTAACCCCATACTCATTGTTTATCTATATGCAATACAAAATGTGTACCTATAGGTGTTTGAAAGGGAAAATCATGTTGAAATTAGGATATACTGACTTAATATAAGTATTCATAAGTTGGAGGGGATACATTTTAACATTTTAAGGAGTTATAAAGTTTTTTAAAGGCTCACACACCATGTATATGATTCATTATTTATGCCCACTACCCTACTTACAACTCCATTAACACCTATAAGAGGGTGAGAATACCAAAATGGAATTTTGGACCTTTATTTATGTCTTTCATGATTTAGGAGTTGTTTTTTGAATATTATAAAATTTATAGGAACCATTTTAAATTCAAAATCAATACAATTGTCCACCATTGCATATACTACCTGCATACTAATCAAGGTGTACATACAGGTATCTCATGATGACATCATAATAAGAATGAGATACTTAGTGGTTATTTAAATACATTTTAAGTGTGAGGATTTAATTTTAATAATTAATATATGCCTAGGACCCATTAATATCAAATGTGATACATACTACCTAAACTCATGTTTACTACATATACATTAGAATGTCTACCTATAAGATACACTAGTAGAGCTATCAAAATACTTGTTTGGAAGTGTTAAAACAAGTGTTTAAAACTTTATTAATGACTTAGTGTGTTATTTAGACCATTTAAACTCTATTTTAAGGACTAATTTGGTATATTGAAGTGGATACTACCTTCAAAACATGAGATGATAGTATTCAGGGCTTCTTTCCTTAAAAGTACATTTTAGAGGTCTGAGGCTTTTGGTCAAGGTCATATTACAAGGTTGATAAGAGTTTTGGTAGATATAAATTAATAAAAAAATTATATTACATACATGAAAATGACTTTGAAAAGTTTTAAATTCGGAATATTAGTGGAAACTAATTTTTGGAGACCTCAAAATTACCATTTTATCATTGATTCCATTCATTGTCATCTATAGGATTGGAAGTTTTGAGTGACCTTGCACTCCAAGTTGGAAGTTATAAAGAATTATTTCATGATAAAATGTTTCTATGTATTTAAAGGAACATATATGATATAAATTATCATCAAAAGGAAGGGACATGCTATGTTTTAGGTCCTATACTCACCAATAGGTTTCTCTCTCCTAAGAAGTTGACCTATAGCGTAACTCTTAGCTTTTATGCTACCCACAATAAAGAATTAAGAAGGGAAACAATAAAATTGATCTATTGAAGAGGATTAAAAATTATTCATAAAATCCTTATATTGTTATTATAGGTTAAATGACATAAATTTTAGGGAGAAAGGCATCTACATGAACCCACATAGTCAACTATAGTTGATTGTGAGGGGTAAAGAGTAAAGGGAGTGAATTTATTGAGGTAGATATAACCCAAATATAGAATTAATAGGTAAAAATAATAATAAATTATATTTTAAAGTTTTATAGAGACTCATGAAGGGTTTCTAAGGTTTAATCCATATAAGGTCATCTACAAGTGTCCTTCCAAAATAGAGACATAGTCAGGAAAGTTACACATAATCTTGACTAGTCAGGGTATGAGAATAAGTATGTAGGAGTTTGAAGTGTTGGATAGACATAAAAAACCTTAATAATTACCATGAGTTTCTCCATGGTCCCTTTAAAATATAAAATAAGCATATAAAATTTCCTAATCAGGTAACACACAGTCCACATCATGAATCCTACACACAACCTACTATATACAGCCAGTCTTGAAATCTGAGTAAGTTGGAAGGTATATTGATCTAACAAAGGGCTGGTTTTTTGTTTATAGTTTATTTATGAATTTAATTAGTCCCTAAAATATTTAATTTTTTTTTAAAAATGATGTAAGTGCCCTCTATTTTGTATCATATATAGGGCACTTCCCTAGAGTCAAAACTAGTAGGTTTTGGAAAATGAGGACAAAAGAGTAAACCATAAGCTAAAATAAAGTTTTAGGAATATTTTTAAAGTTTAAATAAAGATATTAAAAAAATTCAAACATTTCACAGAGGGATTAATCCCAACACAAACTTACAGGCAGGCCTAGACCCTCAAACTTACAGGTAGGCCTATTAGGCAAGGCTTAGGCCTAAAAGCCAAATGAGAGGTCACCTTCAATTCTATCATGAAATAAGATTTATAACCAGTTAGAACATGTTTATAGGATTAATTTTTAAATTTATGATCTATTTTAATGTAGGTAAGTCACAAAGAAATCCATTTTTGGCTCAAAACCACATCATGGCCTGTGCAAAGGAGAAAATAAGCTCGATGGGAGAGGTTTGGTTACCCATATCTCCTTTGATGATTTGCATGGAGAGATAAGAGGTTTATATGTGTTAGTATGGGTCATAAAAAACTATTTTGTGTCATTATTTTCCCTTTCTAATGTCAAATCTTCATGAACAAATCTTAAGGGCGAAAATGGCCTAAAACCCTTACAAACCCTTGGATAAAGACCCAATGAAGGAAATGAAGATCGAAAGATACTATAATAAAATATTTTTCATATAATGATGATTTTATGTTGTATGGGACTCTCTCAGGATAATCACCATACTTTTTTACTATATAAAATTGTACATATGGGGTAAAAAATAGGGTATTTTTTATTGTTTTGTGCATTATGCAGGTTCTAGGAGGTTTCAAAATTTGAAATAAACTTTGGAAGTAATATTGAGACTTAATATAATTAACAATGTATATTTAATGAATTGTGAAAACACCTTAGTATTATTATAATAGCTCTCATCTTAACCAGTCAAAATTGGCATAGTAAGCGTGATAGTGAGAATGGTGAAAACTTCAAGTGGAAGTCATTTTAAGGTGTGTATAATGCCTATAAGGCCATGAAAGATATTTATAAGTGTAATCCACTAATTTTTATTAATTTTCATGAAAATTTTAAGCTAATTTTGAGGCCAACTATGAGGGGTATGTGAAAGAGGATTTTTCTTCAACTATAGGCAATGATGGCTCACTTCCAAAAAATATTAGATGATTAAGACTACAACCAATGCATGGAGAGACATGTATAAAAACCTTACCTCTTATTAAAATAATTATACCTTTCCCTAATTAGTTTTTGGATGTTCCAATAGGGTTGAATGATGAAGGTAGTTTCCTTGTGCAAAATGAGAACTCATATGCCACTTTTCATGAGTTTATGACTTGAGAAGCCACTTGTCTCTTCTAACCTTACATGGTCGATTTCACATCCTCTTATCATGCACATGTAACTCATTTTATCAACTTGACAAGTGTCCTCATGACCTTTGGACTTCTTTCTTCTCCTCTCTCTCTCTCAATTTCTATGAGAACTAGCCATTTTAGCCTTTGTAAATTATGTCCCACTTGAGTATGGTGAATCCCTACTTATTTGTATACCGTATATCAAAAATAATACTAATTTTACCTCTTTTATGACTATTCATAGTCTATTCACTTGGATTATTAATCTTACTTAGTAATGATTGGTGTTTCCTTAGCATTATTATCTCATTCTCTCACCTATTTATAGTTGGAAAGCTTCTTCTTTCAAGCCATGTGAAGTGTTCTATTAATGTTTTAAGGTTTAGTTAGTTATTATATCTAAATAGTGTCATTATGTGCCTCTTATTTAGTCTTCCTATCCTAAACATTCATCACAACCTCATAATGAAATACTAATGTGAGAAGATTTAGATTAGAGAAGTGTTTGTTTAGTTAGTCTCATGGTCTAATGTGTAACATGCAACTAGTTGGTATTCATAAATAAACTTTGTGTATCACCTCCTTTAGGATAGTTTAATTTCATTTTTCTCTCCCTTTTCCCTTACAAACTTAGGTGTAATAGTGATTTATAAGTGGTACCTCAAGGGAGATATCTTTATCTAGAGATTAACCTCATTATTAGGCTACCCATATCCTAGAGGTGTTTCAATTGTGCCACTTGGATGAGGAGAGATAATACATCTCCTAAAATTGTGAAAATCCAAGTGAACAATAGTTTGTGGCATGCCTAATGGGATTCTTAGTCGAAGAAGCTAAAAGATTTTTGGTGTTATCTTTCAACACATTAGTTTTTATAGGCATATATCCAAGCATCAATGGTGACTCTAAAGTTACATCAATTGGTCAAGTATCCAAAGTTTTCCTTTTGAATATTTTTGGTAATGTTTTCTTTGTATTCTTTCTTCCCAATGAATTTTCATGGATAATTTTTGTGTTGAGTATTGTTTTACACAAATTGGTGAGGTATTTCAAGCTTATGGAATTCCTAATCAACCTTTGTATGATTCTTATTAGCATTTTTATATTCCTTACTATCCTTTTCATGATCCTTACCATCTCCAATATGACCCTTATAAACCTTGTTATGAATTGTAGTAGTCCTATAACCAGCCTTCTCAATACCTTGCTCCTCTTAGTCAACCTAGTCACTTCTCAAATTATTCCATTTCCACTTTCAATCAAAATATCTTAAGATATGAGAGGTACATGATAGATCTTGACACACAAAGTTACCATGGTCTATATATTCCTATTAATTTCATTCATAAGGTGAGAGATGCATTAGAGTTGATTAAAAAAGAGTGGGCACCTATTGAGAGACCAAATTGGCAAAGGCTCACAAGAGATATGCTAAATATGGGTGGCTTGATTGCATATTTAGAGGATAGGATAAGAATTAATTTGGAAAAACCTCACCAATTATATCATCCCTCATATACACCTCCCCAAGATTTATATCAGTCTTACTTGACCCCTACTCATGAAACCAATCAAGATTATCAAAGTCATCTTTTTCCCAATCAACTGGAAGAGAGAGTTGGAAAGACAAACCCTGTTTTTTAGGAAAATATTGATAGGTATATTGAGTTGTAAAATAAATATATGTATTATTCCATATCATCAGTAAAGGAATTATAATTTTAGACCTCATTTCTCTCTCCCATTACATCCCCACCTCAAAAAAAGACTCTAGATATGAAATCCTAAGTTGGAGACAAGGTGGAGAATCCAAGCCCAAGGATATCCTAAGTTTCTTGAACACTTCATCCACTCCTAAAATTAAATCACTACCTCAAAAATATAATCCTAATCTAGAATAAGGTAGTGGAATCATGGGGAAAGAAAGGAGATAAAAGTCTAGATGAAGAGTGTGAAGTTGAGAAAGAGCTTGATCCTATGCAAACCCCTCCCACCCTTCCTCAAGAGACCTCTTGTTTTCCATGTCATACCTCTTTTACTCCTTATTCTCATGATTATGCATATAAAATTTAAGAGATAATTTTTCAAGATAACCAAGCCAAATAAATTCAAGAGTTATAGTCAAGGATGAAATTGCTAAGTCAAGTTGTGATGGAAGGTTTAGACCCAAAAGAAGATCATATACCTAAACACACCTCATATAACCTTCATCAAGAGATTTATCAAGCTCAATTATATTGAAATTAAGTGATTTTGAAATGCAAGGAAGAAACCAAGCTTTTTAAGCATAAGGTCTACCTCCCCTTCCTCAAGAACTCCTAAAAGAATCCCCTACAATTCATTCTCAATCTGATGTTGAGTTTTATGTGCCACCTCCAACAATTAATTCATCGTATCCTCATCTCATCACCCTTTTACTTGATGTACCTATGGTATTGGATCCTAAAGAGGATTAGTTGGTTGATAAAAATTCAAAACTCTTACTTCAAGAAAACACAACTCCTTGGCAACCTCATTGGACTAAGTCACCTAATTACAAAATTCCTAGCATTGACATCACCAAGAAGGAGAAAGAAATTGAGTATCTTGCATTCCTTGAAAATAAAACTCAAGTTATAGTAGTTGAGATAGAACTTGAGAGTCCTTAAGATGTCCTAAATGTTGAAGAAGATGTGATTTTTATGTTGAATCTTTAGATTGTGTTGATATTAAAGAATGTTTTCCTTTTGCCAAAGAAGAGGAAATCAATATTGGTTCTTCCATTAATATCTAAGATATCATGGACAAGAAAGAAAATGTTATTAATAAGCATTTGGGTGGATTTTTTATAGTCATTAGATTAGGTTATACTCTTCTTTGAGGATATGATTTAATCAAAAATGGAGAGGGTAGCCTTAACACTCAAGTGAGTATGCAAAGAAAAAAAATCAAATTTTGTACTTTTAAGAACCATATGCATTCCATGATGATATTTTTGAGATAATCAAAATGGGTTATCATCCTCTCAAAAATTTGGGAGAAACACATCAACTTTTTAAGGATGGAACAAGCTTCTATTAGCCTCAATCTTCCAAAGAACAAGAAACTACTCCTCGTAATGCCATGCCTACCAAGAAGATACAAGTTGATCATGAGATGAAGATTGGGTATAGTATGAGATATGTGTATAAGGCCAAGAGGAATACATTTACAATTGATACATATTTAAGGAGGATCTACTTAATACTAGATCAAGTGAAGTGCCAAGGAATAGGTCTAATCTATCAAGCATCTAATCTAAGGAGAGCCATTCTTGGCACTATGACTCATCTTATGAAGAAGAAGATTCAAGAAAATTTCCTTTTGATCATATAAAAGAGGTATTCTTATTTTTTATTTGTGCATAGTTAATTGTTTTCTATTTTCCTATGTTATTTGAGCACATGTCTGTGTCTTGTTAGTATGTTTGGTTTGCTTTGTGTGTATCCTTTATTTTGTGTGGTTGAGGTAGTTAGTTGGTCTTGTCTTGATCAAATCTTGTTGTAAAATTCCTCTTGTTGTGTTTTAGAATTAAGATGACTCCCTAATCCCAATGGATTGATAAGGCTCCATATCTTTAACATTGCAGGCATGTTACCCCTATGAGTCACCAATTTGTTGACTAAATTTGACCCTATAGGTTAAATTGGGACCTCTATAGGTAAAAACTTTTTTTATATGTTTTAGGGGTCTATTATTATGTCATGGGGTGTATTATAGGTCTTTTTATGTAATTTAATGCCTTTTTAGCCTTGGTCATGGTCTAATTAGTTAATATGTCATTTTAAGTCATTTAACAAACATTTAGGGGTTATAAATGCAAGTGGAATATTTTTCAAGGTTTCCAAGGGTCCTATTTTCCCTTAAAATTTCCAATAAGTTAGATTCCATATTATTAATTTTAGTTCATTTTAAACTTGTAGGTTATCTAGCTCAAAATTAATAAATCAACAAAAAAAGGAAGAGTTTGGCACTTGTACAGACATGAGGGAGTGTGGCACATGAGATAAGGTTGAGATATTACTATTAAAATTAAATAGACTTATTTTAATGCTTAAAATACGCTGAAAGTTCCATTTTTGATTTTAAACCATTTTACTCCTTTTTTACCCTTTTAATCACATAGAAGTGGTCACAAGGTTTGTTCTTCGTATGACTAGTTGAAAGGGTTACAGGTCAAACACATTTGGGAGGTGGTAGAAAACATAGAGAGATAAATTTATATAAACATATTTTAATGATTTGTCAACTATTTTTTATGAATCATCCCTAATAAGTTGAATGTGTTTTTCTACTCACTATTTCCTACACCCTATAGTTTTTGCTCTTACATGGATAGTTCCATACAATCCAATTATTGAGATGGTTTATAAATTATTTTTACTACCTTCCCTCATGTTCTCAATTCTTGGTTTAAAGTTTCAAGGTGTTTGGAAGAACCAAATACCTCAAATTTGTAGGGGAAGACATAATTCTATGCTACAGGTAGATTTTCATCATTTTTAGAATCTTCATGCTTTGATGGTGACTTCACTAAGTTTTGAAAATTTAATACTCATGTTTATAAGTTATTTTTTGTACCCTTTTCCTTCCATTATCTTTCTCAAATCAATAATCCATGATGTTTCAGTCACAAGAATCATGCAGTCAGTTTATTCTATAACTATAACACATAAGTGCTCTCATGGAGGAATTCACATTGAGAAGGATGTATTGACACTATTTCAGATCATTTATATTAATATTCATATTCATGTGTCAATATAGTCTTAAAAATCATTGATTGTTAATACAATGTACACCGTCTAACCTCATACTCACTACCTATCTATATGTAATTCAGAATGTCCACCTACAGGGGCTTGAAAGGGAAAATCACATTGAAAGCAAGCTATCTTGACTTAATATAAGTCTTAAAAAGTTTTAGGGGATACATATTAACATTTTAAGTAGGTAAAAGTGTTCTTAAATGATCACACACCATGTATATGATTCATTATTTTTGCCCACTACCATGTCTACAACTCCATTAGCACCTATAGGAGGGTAAGAATACCAAAATGGAATTTTGGACATTTCTTCAGGTCTTTCATGATGTATGATTTGTATTTTGAATATTTTAAAATGTATATAAAACCTTTTAAATTCAAAATCAATACAATTGTCCACAATTTCATATACTACCTACATACCAATCAAGGTGCACATACAGGTATCTCATGATGACATCATGATAAGAATGAGAGATTTAGTGGTGATTTAAATCCCCTTGAAGTGTGATAATTTAATTTTAATTCATCTAGATAGGCCTTGGACCCATTAATATCAAATGTGATGCACACTACCTAAATGCGTGTTTACTACCTATACATTAGAATGCCTATTTATAGGTTACACTAGCAAAGCTATTAAAACACTTATTTCGAAGTGTTGAAAACCTTCTTGATGACATAGTGTGTGATGTACACCATGTAAAACATATTTTAAGTACTAATTTTGAATATTTAAGTGGAAACTACCATTGAAACATGAGATGATATATTCAAGGCTTCTTTTCCTAAGAACACAAAATAAAGGTCTAAGGCTTTTGGTCAAGGTCATATTATAAGGTTGCTAAGAGTTTTAGGGTATATAAATGACTAAAAATTGTATCTTACATATATGAAAAATAATTTTTAAATTTTTAAATTTAGAATATTAGTGGAAACTTATTTTTGGAGTCCTCAAAATTGCCATTTAATCACTAATTCCATTCATTGACATCTACAGTATTGGATGTTTAGAGTGAACTTGTACTCCAAGTTGGTAGTTATAAACCATGATTTCATGATCAAATGTTTCTATGTAGTGAAATTAATATATATGATCTAAATTATCATCAAAATTAAGGGACATACTATGTTTTAGTTCTTATACTCACCAATAGGTTTCTCTTTCCTAAGAAGTTGACCTATAGCTGACTATTAGCTTATATGTCACCCATAATAAAGACTTAAGTAGGGAAACACTCACATTTATATATGAAATAAATTATTAAAAATTATTCATAAAATCCTTATATTTTTTTTATAGTTTAAATAACTTAAATTTTAGGGAGAAAGGCACCTACAAGACCCCACACAATCAACTATAGTTGACTGTTAGGGGCAAAGAGTAAAGGGAGTGGGTTTATTGAGGTAGATATAACCCAAATATATAATTAATAGGCATAAATAATTATAAATTATATTTTAAGGTTTTATATATACTCATGCAAGGTTTCCAAGGTCTAATTCCATATAAGGTCATCTACAGGTGTCCCTCCAAAATAGAGACATAGTCAAGAAAGTTGCACACAATCTTGATTGGTCAAGGTATGGGAAGAAGTATGTAGGGATTTTAAGTATTATATATACTTGTATAACATTAAACATGAAAATTATTTTATCCATATGCTATTTAAAATATTAAAAAATTAGATAAAATGTCCCAATCAGGTAGCACAGTCCACATCATGAATCCTACACACAACTTGTTATATATAGTTAGTCTTAGAATTTGAGGAATTTTGAAGGCCTATTGATATAAAAAATGGATGTTTTTTTTTATATTAAAATTATTAATTTAATTATACCATAAAATATTTAATTTGTCTAGAAAAATAGGGTAAGTGCTCTCTATTTTGTCTCAAATAGCGGGCACTTCCCTAGAGTCAAAACTAGCATATTTTAGAAAATGAGGAAAAAAGAGTGGACCAAAAGCCAAAATAACATTGTATTAATGTTTTTAAATTTTAAATAAAACTAGGTAAAAAATTTAAATTCTCAAAAAGGTAGTAATCCCAACAATATTGCCTAGACCCTCAAACTTGCAGGTAGGCCTAGTAGGCAAGGTTTAGACCTAGAAGCCAAATGAGAGGTCACCTTCGATTATAGAATGAGATAAGATTTATAAAAATTTGTAACATGTTTATAGTATTAATTTTTACATTTATTATCTTTTATAATTTAAATAAGTCACAATGAAATCCATTTTTGTCTCAGAACCACATCATGGCCTGTGTAAAGGAGAAAACAAGTTCGATAGGAGAGGTTTGATTTCTCCTATCTCTTTTGATGATTTTCATGGAGATAAAATAGGTTTATATGTATTATTATGGGTCATAAATATCCATTTTTTGGAATTATTTTACTTATCCAATGTCAAATATTCATGAACAAATCTTAAGGGCAAAAATGGACTAAAACCCTTGCAAACCCTTAGATAAGGAACTAATAAAGGAAATTAATATTTAAAGCTTATATAATGGAATATTTTTCATATAATGATGATTTTATGTTATAGGGGACTATCTCAATGTACCCCCCATAATTTTGGACTATACAAAATTGTATTGATGGGGTACAAAATAGGGTATTTCTGACTATTTTGTATGTTGTATAGGTTTTAATAGGCTTCAAAAGATGAAATAAAATTTTAAAGGAATATTGATAGTAATTATAACTCCCCATTTCCATTTAATTCCTTTTAAAAACTCATAATTTTTCCTAAAATATCTCTCATCTTAGCTTAACAAAACTAGCATAATGAACATGATAGTGAGAAGGGTGAAAACTTAAGTGAAAGTCTTTTTAAGGTGTTCCTGATGCATCTAAGTACATGGAGGGTCTTTAAAAGTTTCATACACTCCATTTTACTAATTTATATGAAAAATAAATCTAATTTTTAGGCCAAGTGTGAGGGGTGTGTGAAAGAGTATTTTTGTTTAACTATAGGTAGTGATGGCTCACCTCTATAAGTTTTCAGACAATTAGGATTGAAAAAATTCATGGAGAGGCATGTTTGAAACCCTTACCTCTCATTAAAATCATTATACCTATCCCTAATAAGTTTTGGGATGTTCCAACAGGGGTGAATGATGAAGGCAATTTCTTTGTGTAGAATGAGAACTCTTACACCAATTTTCATGAGTTTCATGAATTAGAAATCCATTTGTATCTTCTAAAATTTCATGGTCTATTTACATACTATTCTCATTCACATGTAACTCCTTTTATTATCTTTACAAGTGTCCTTGTGACCTTTGGACTTCTTTATTATCTTCTTTCTTTCAAGTTATATAAGAACTAGCCATTTTGGCCTATATTAAATATGCTTCACCTAAGTATGGTGAATCCTTGATCATTTTCATGCCATAGATCAATAATACTATTAATTTCACCTCTTATATGACTATTTATAGTGCTCTCACTTGGATGATTAATCTTGCTTAGTGATGACTATTGTTTTAGATTAAGGTAAAAACAGTTTTGAAGGGACCCCTAAACCCTGCACAACAAGGAGAAAGATAAACCATAAAGCACAACCAGGTTTAAAAGAGAACCTGATTACAGTAAAGTACCAAAACTAGGTTTAACAGGGAGTTGTTACCAGCATATATGACCAATAAAAATAGCTATCAAAACACTGATCTGAAAGTTAACCGACTGGATCAGTAACCTGAAAAACCTCCTAGACCAATAACTAGTAAACCAGAAAAGTGACCAGTTTACTGACCCCAAAAAACTAGTTAGCTAAAGGGAACTTTAGATGAGCCTTTTGAATTAACGTTGTTTTTTTTGCACGACCGAAGATTCATATCTAGAGGGGGGACCAAAGGCTTAGACTTCTTTCTCTTAACTGTTGTCCAACTGTCCTCTACCTTAGCTACCTTAGCAACCCATGCCTCAGAAGACAATGATCTTTGGAACACAGTGGGCACAAAATCCTTGTGAGAAATAGACACAGTCTGGCTCTTAGAAGGATCCTCTAAAATAGGGGAAGAGACCACCACCTCCACCACTGGCTCAGCTAGATCACTAACCCCGGCCTCCGTAGGGACTTCGTAAGAATGTTTCACCAAAGATTCCTCTTCAACCTCTAGTTCGGATTGCATAATTTCCTCAGTCTCAGACTTAGAATTAGTCATAGCTTCCATAGGTTGTTTTTCAATGTTATGTTCAGAGGAAGCCTCAGGCCACCAAGAAGGTGGACGTCTGGAATTGGATTTCCCAGCAACACAATGAGCAGCAATATGGCCCGTCCGGTGGCACTTCTTGCACTGAAAAGGGATCCCCTCATAATCCAAAATTTGTGTCCAGGTACCTCTTAGGGATTTTAGGCAAATCACTTTAGGAAGGCCCTTAGAAACATCCAGATCTACCAAAAATTATACGCAAGTCGATTGGTGAAAATCCGTAATATCTTCTTTCAAAAATAAAAAATCCCCTATAGCATTTCCAATGGTTTCAAGAACCGCCTCATGCCATAGGTGTATCAGAAGATAAGGGAGCCACACCCATATAGGGAGCTTAAAGGATTTTGAGAGAGAATTAAAATCCTTATGCCAAGGTTTGGCCATGAGAGGAAATCTATCCTGCCAAGAAAAATTATTGTGACACAATATAATCTTCCTATTTCAGAGCATTGAAACACTACTATAAAAAAAACCCTAGTGCAAGGAAGGAGTTGAGTATCATTTTCAAGAAGTGGCATCTAGGTCTTGGAAATCCATTTCTTTATATCTACAAGAGAGGCCCAAAAACCATGGAAATGAAAAATAGCAGCACAAGACGAAAACCATTCTTCCGATTGGAGGATATTTTCCACTGAATCAGGATCTAGTGTTACCCTTATAGGTTTTAAATCACTTTCAGGTGATACACGGGTTGGCCCAAATGATGCATGAGGTAGAGCATCATGTAGACCCACTTCAAAGGCTGCCACATCTGCAAAATTTCTTCCCCCATATCCATAACCTGAACCAGGAGCATGGGGTCCATTAGTAGAACACAAGGCCGTGGTAACTCCTCCCCCTGCAAAATAATTTGCTTTAGGGGAATTTAGATCCCTCCCCACACAAGCAAAATAATCCCCACCCATTATGGTATGCATAGCCATGCCTTCCACTAGAATCACAATAGCCGATTTCAATTTTTTTGGGAGCGCGCGCATAGGAGCCATGAAGTGATGACTATTGTTTCCTTAACATTTTTATCTCATTCTCTCACCTATTTATAGTTATAAAGATTCTTATTGTAGGACATGTGAATTTTTATATTTATGTGTCAAGTTTGATTGAGTTATTATATTCAAATAGTGCCATTATAGGCCTCTTATTTAGTCCTCATAACCTAAACATTCATCACAACCTCATAATGAAATACTAATGTGAGAAGATTCAAATTAGAGAACTGTATATTTATTTAGTCTCATGGTCTCCTATGTAATATGAATTTTTTTGGTATTAATCAATAAATTTTGTGTATCACCTCTTTAGGATAGTTTACTTTCATTTTTATCTAGTTTTTTCCTTACAAACTTAAGTGTAGTAGTGATCTACAAGTCATACATCAAGGGAGCTAGTCCTATCTAGAGGTGTTTTAATTATACCACTTGGATGAGGAGAGATAGGAAATATCCTTAAAGGGTACAAATATAAGTGATAACACCAACTACTATAGTAAATTAGCTCAATAAATTTCATAAAATTATATGGGATACTAGTATGAAAAATTCTATGATGTGGTAACAGTCTATAAAATAATTTTGGAATATGAAACTAATTTATATTTTATAATATTAGGCACAAATTTCAAGGCATATGTACCTTATATATGTTTCATGATGAGACTATAGATAACATTTTAGCAATGTATAAAATTTTACTATAACTATGAATCTGAATCATATAACTATGTGCTTTTTCCAATTCAGTTTAACTATGTAAGTCTAGAGAACATGCTTCCAAATCATGCCCCCACTATATATGGAGAAATATAAAAAATAATATAAGTAATAATGTGGATAACATGATTCCAAAACATGCCCCCACTGTAAATTGGGAATGTTGAATATTGATTAAGTGTGGAGAACATGCTTCTAAAGCATTCCCCCACTAAATCTAAGAATTGTGAATGTGTGGAATCCATGCCCATATGACATGCCCCCATTGAATTTGAAAAATAATATAAGTACATTATACTTAATAATGTGGATAACATGCTTCTAAAACATTCCCATACTGAATATTAAATTGTGCCAAATGTGGAGACCATGCCTCTATGACATGCCCCCACTAATATTCCCCCCCCCTTCTATTTAAGGTGAGGAAAAGATAAGAACTAGTAGTCATCTCACCTCGAAAGGATAATACAACTATATAATTTGTGAATGTAACCATGTAGTATATAGAAAGAACATGTTAAAATAGATATAACATTAAAGTTCATAGAACCAATGTGATCACCTAAAGGCCTAAGAAGCGTGATAAATATCATGGCAACGTCTAGATAGTAATAATACAAGGTCAATAAGAAATAAATAACACACACAAGAGAACTCAAAATCAATTCAAAAGGCAATGTTCCAAGGAAACCACAAATAAAGGGCATGTTCAAATGTTTTACAATTAAATGTATGTGACTAAGTCTAATATCCACAAAATCAAGGATGACATATTCAAATGTCCATACAAAAAACAATGACATATGCAAATGTCAAAAAAGCATAAATAGTCATGGTGTCCACATGAAAAGTATCATATTCAAATGCTTAAACAAGTAATACAATAGCAAGGAAAGCATATGTAATCAACATAAACATGTCATAGTAGCCCATGGATCAGATGAATTAGGAAAAAATGTCAAGTATATAGCATATAAAGTACCTTGTGTAAGATATAATCATGGATAAAGGAATGTGTAATTAAATATGTAAGCTCAAACATGATAATTAAATATGATCATCAAACTAGAAAGCATGTGTGTATCAAGATCAAAGAAGTGGATGCCCCCAATGTTTACATCACATTAGTAGAGGGAAGGCCTAACATCTAAAATATGAATAGATCACATATATTTATATGCATTTATCACATTAAAATATAAGTATGAGATACATGTGTGTGTGTAGAAATAACTTAATATGCCATCCATTATCATGGAACTAACACATAGATGCCAAGGGGCCAAAGGAACATGTAGGTGTTAAAAATGTTTTTTGAATTTTGAATGTTTTTTTTTATTTTTTTAATATTTTTGGAAATTTTGAAGAGGAAAGATCATCCTATGATTCCATCCAATGTATGGTCATATATGTCTCCCCACTATGAACCTAGTGTAATAATATGTTTACACTATCAAGGAACATGTATAGGTGCAATATCTATCACTATGGTATCAATATTTATCACTAGGTGAAAAATAACTATGTGGTTATTAATAAATAGTAGGAGTAATAGAAGTAGGGGTTCTTGGATCCATATTTGAGTGTTTTTTTATTTTATTGGTATAGTAATAATATGTAAATTTGGAGGTGTTTTAGATAACTAAACATGGTGTGTAGTAGAAGATGGGGATTTCATGGAATCTATTGTATGTCTTTGATTTAATGGTCTATAAATTACAATCCACCTAGTAAAGGGGATTGTCTATTTATTACCCTATTGTGGTGAATTATTCTTAGTAGGCTTGATAGCTATTCTTTTGGGTATAAGTTTCTCTTGTTCAAGAATTATAGAAACTATAATTACTCGATTAGCATGAATGTATTTAACATACCCATACACTCTATTAGGCACTGTTCAAAGATTGTGTATCCAAGGTATTCATAATAGCATATTAAAGATTCCTATGGAAGGGATAACTAAAAATATTGTAACTACATGTGTGGGACTAACTTGTAAAGGTAAGTCAATATCACCAAGAACCTTTTGGGAAGTCACATCAAATGCTCTAACTAATCTAGTATAATGATGTAAATCATGATGAGTATAACCTAATTTATTAAGTAATTTCATGGTGAAAACATTTTCACTTGCACCATTATCAATCATAACACTACATATAGGGTGTTTATCAAGGTATGCTCTAATGAATATAGAATGAAGTTCAGAGTCATTGTCCTTAATCTCACTATCGTCAAAATTAATAGAAGGTCTCTAAAGCATAGGAGGTATATGTCATGTGTAAGTACCAATAATCCCATCGAGTGGGTGATCATAATGTTAGGGAGGAGGATATGCATTATATGCCATTTGAAATTTTGGTTACCTTTTATAATGGTCTTGTAAAGGATTGTTAAATATTTTTTGTTTATGGTGATCACTAGGTTGTGATTTTGATTCCTTTTGAGGATCCTTAAAATATAATATTTTGGTCATTAATAATATCTTGGATCTTGTGCTTTAAGGTAAAACATTTACTTATATAATGCCCTAGTACCTAATGATAGTCATGATAAACATCATATCCTTTAGGTATAGGTCAAATCATATCAAATTCTAGAGGAGGGAGAGATATAAGTTGACACTCTAGTAACCATGGGAATAAATAAGTTTGGGACTTGGGTAAATGGGAGTATTGTCTCCTTGGTGCATTGGATAAGACAAATTGATTAGGCTATTTTGAAACTATGTTAACTATGGTGGTTGCTTATTTTTTAGGCTCAGTAGGTTTTACCTTATAACTTGGTTTGATTGTAAGTTTGGTACTATATTTAGATGAAAATAGTGTGTTTATTACATACTTGAGCTTATTCAATGAAATAAGCTTCATTTCACAATCCCTTACAACATGGCACAAGTCATCGAAAGATTTGTACTTTTTAAAAATAATGGACTCATGTAAAGGATAAATAAAATTTTACTTGAATATGTATTTTAACTCCTTATCTACCATAAGATTGGTCATTTTAACTAGCATTATCTTATGTCTCAATACATATTCATTGATAGGTTCATTGGTTCCTTATTTTATTTTGTCAATTTGGGCATAAGAAACCTTTTCATAAATATTAATGCAAAAGTGTGTTAAAAACTGGTCTATAAGAGGTTTTAATGCTTTTACATATTGGAGAGTTAAATCATATAACCATGTCAAATCATAGTCTTTTAGGATTCTTGGAAATAATTTAGTTAAAATTTTATAATTGGAGGCATATCCAAGATATGCCACATGAAAGGATCAAATATGTTTCTTTGGATCACCCTTGCCAT
The DNA here is from genome assembly GCA_037957365.1 of Torreya grandis. Taxonomy (NCBI): domain Eukaryota; kingdom Viridiplantae; phylum Streptophyta; class Pinopsida; order Cupressales; family Taxaceae; genus Torreya; species Torreya grandis. The sequence goes on from JARHVA010002973.1 coordinate 554,911, forward strand.
CATAAAATGGAAACTCAGGTGCAAAAAACCTAGTTGGAAAAGGGTGCAAAGATATCTCAAGTGCAAGAGGGTTATGCAGCACATCTTGAGAATCCATAGCATGAGGGTATTTCAAAACATTTTGTTCAATGTTTGTAACCTTGTCTTCCAAGGTCTTAATAACTTAAAGGAGTGATTGAATTATAGACCTAGTGGGATTTAGATTAGCAAGTTTAGTAGTCACCAAAGGGGATGTAAACATGGTTTGAATAGTAAAAGGTTTTGAAACTAGTATTTATGTTGAAATAATTAGTAATTCCATGGTAGATGTAGCAATAGTAGTTTCTGTAAATAAGGTTTAAAAACATAACCCATGCCCCCACTATATGTATGTGGATTGATGGCGTGTACTTAGTTATAGTACCTTATAAGGATTTACCATCATTAGTGAGGTAGCCTTAGTTTTATCTTGTTTACTTATTTCATCTCTTGTAACATACAAAAAAGCATCCATTAATACCTTTTTATTATTGAGATGAGTAATTAATGATTTTTTATCTTCCATTTGAAATAGTTTTTTTCACTAATATTTTCCATTACTTCACAAATGAAAAATTTGAAATTTGTAGCAAAGTAAAACAATAAGGAAAAAATCAAAAAACCCTAATTTATCCTAAGGTTTGATGTTCAAAGATTGGGTTCACCAAATTTTAACCCTTAAATGATCTAAGTGATCTTATTATTACCCATATATTAGATTAAATGGGTATATAGAAATTAAATGGCACAAGGGTGATAATCATAGCTATAGTAATCAAATTAGATGCTAAACTCAAATATAGGCATATGCTAAATTCATAAAATTGAGATAGTCTAAATATGAAAAGTACAACTAAGCTCTGTATGTAAATGATAAGGAATTAATGTACTTATTTTATTCTAATGCTAACATAGCATTTATTTGTAATAAACAAGAAGGTTAGAAGATAGTTCTGAAATAGTCATCAGATTCTAGATTTGATGCTTCTAGAGATCTAGACACTAAGTCAGCCTAGGATAGTTGCATTGATTCTATTATTTGGGTTTGACATAATTTTCATGTATGTAATACCTAATTTCAAATGGATTCAACCACTTTGATTTTTTTGGTTTTTACTTAACCTTTGCTTTAGTGCAATCAATTTTGGGTCATGGATTGTCACTCCTTGTAAAATGGCAAAAGCCTAGTTCTTCATCTTCATAGTGAACTTGGGTAAAAATGGGTTAATGTGCACATAGTGTCATGATAACCCCAAATACCCCACTATCATTGGGCACTACTTACATCGACAATACTCTATAAGATGGTCTTAGACTCATGTATTTCTCCTCTATATATTGGATTGTGTGTGAATCATGCAATATATGGAAAGCAAGTTCAATAATGACTTAGCTTGTAATTTGGAAAATCAGGCTATTAAGATGCTCCTTTAGTAATTTAGACCTATAATTGTGTTTTACCTCTAACTAGTATGGAAATAGGGAAGCATTTTTCAATTGAATGCTTGATAGAGTGCATTTAATAAGTTGTCTTATCCTCTTTGGTATTTTTCTAGGTGAGGAATGAATGAGTATTTATATTGTATTTATATCAATCCTTTTGGAGTAATAACTTGAATTAAATAACTTATGCCAACCATTATGATATGTTTCATTTATAAATTGGATGAATTTAGGGCACTAGACACTTGCATAGGGTCAAGATACTGACATTGATGCTAGTGTCTATACCAGACATTAGTGTCAAGGGAAAAGGAAATAGGTATGGGCTTATAACTTGAAAATGTGGAAGATAAGTACATTTTAAGAATTCTAGGCAAGATAAAAGGTTTGTGTCATCAACATAAGACTGTTCATACTAAGATATAGGCTAAGGGCAACAAGATGGAGTAGATGCAAAACTTACAAAAGTGGGAAAGGTATAAAATTGAGAGGAATATCCAAGGTCTAAGTTTTCCAAGTGTACAAGACTGAGGTGTTATATATTCATAAAATAGTGTCTAAAAGGTGAAAGTCACAAACACATGTGGATGTGGCATTCTCTTTCTATCTCAAGTTCATAGGGTCTTTAAAATTTCAAGTGACATTATTCAAAGTTTGTAGACCCATCACTCCTTTATCATTTATTTAACTTAAGTTATTTCATACTAAAGGCTTCCCTATAGATAAAAAATAAATATACACAATAAAAACATTAATAAATCACATACATTAATTTTATAAAGTCTACAACATCATAAGAGAACCCATGGAAATCATCATGAGGCCACAAAGTCACAAAGTCATGGAGGTCTCTTTTTTCTTATTGAAGTGGCCTCAACAAATGGTGTGGATCCATTTAATATTTAAATCCACATTATCTATCCATATGTGGGGTTCTTCATGCATGAAATATATTGGCATACTATGATCATATCCCAAAATTTAACCAATAATTTAGCTCATACAATAGTTTAAACAAACTTGTAATATCAAAGTCAATACACCTAGAGATTATAATGGGATCATAGGATCACAAAATCATAGACAATCCTAGAGCACTAACATTTTAGCTTTAAATTAAAGGGGTCTCTATGGACATGTAAATTTATGAATTTCATCATAGATTACAACTAGGTCCGTTAGTTGTGAATATATGTATTTGGCATGAAAAATTGTGAACCTTAATTTAACACATATAATGTGGATATTAATTGATTAATTATTTCATAAGGGTAATACATTAAATTAAAAATTTTCAAATTTAGATAAATGTATGTGGAATCCACTTTAGTTTTACAATGAAACATTAGGACAATTTTTGGTTGATAAAAACTATTTCCCAATACTTGTACATGGTGTAAATACATTTTACATTGGTGAAATAATATTTTTGAATATTACATGTCATGATGTGATTAGCTAATATGAGGTGAAATTTGGACAAATATTATATATTACTATGACAACTATTGTGTGGTACTAAGACAACTATGGGGAAACTAATTAGGATATAATTAAAACATGATTTCATACTAGTTGGAATCCAATAATAGAAACATTGGGATCCAATATAAAACTAATTTAAACCAATAATATAAATATTTAATCTTATATCATACTAGTTAAAAACTAATAATATAAATATTTTAATCTGATAACATACTAGTTAGAAACCAATAAGAGCAATATAAATATCTAATTTTAAAAATAATAAAGCCATAAATGGCAATACTATAAGTCCATATTCTTAGACATATGTCTAGATTTAATGAAATGATGGTTTAATTGGCATATAAAATATTTTGACTTAAAATTCATCTATACTCAAAATAAGGATGGAATCCATAAATTCCTTACAACTCTACATTGGTAGCCTATACATCAAACTATATTTCCTCCCTTAATACCAATTCCATTAATAACTCTAATATAAATACTCCTACAAATAATTTTATAAATAATCCTACTCAAAATCCTCTTATTGATAGTTCACAAGTCTTTACTAAGTTGCTAGACCAAATGGACCTTATGCAAGCTACATATGAAAAACAATGCAAAAAATGTCCATATTTTTTAAATGGTCAGTCAACCTCAAAAAGTTATTTGGAATTAACCTAGTCAACACTTTGCTCCTCCTCTTATGGATTGTAATGGGAATACTATTCCCAACCTCCTATTCATAACAAGATACTTAAAAGTCTCCAAATTGAACATGTAGATCCTTATATTATTTACATGGACATTGGATATACTCTAAAATCATTTCATATGATGGTACTACCAATACTACTATAGTTATTAAATCATTTAGAAACCTCTACAAATAATGGATTCAAAGTAATATTTATGAAAATACCAATCTTCTATTAAAACGTCTAGCTAGAGATATATTATAATGGTAAAATTAACTTCTAACCCATTCAATTAAAAATATAGAAAACCTAGTAAATGCTCTAGTTATATAATTCTAATATCATGATCTTCCAAAAAATATCCTTAGTAAATTTGTTAATTTCAAGTAATTACCTAAATAATCCACCCATGTTTTCATCAAATGGAAGTATTTAACCCATAAATTGGATAACAATGTGGGAAAAAAACATTTTCAAACTCTTCATCACCACTTTGAATCCTTAACTTAATTAAAAAGTAAGGTCCTTAACTCCAAATACATTGGAATAAAAAATTTATCAAGCTAAAAGGCAATATTACCTTATGAACTAATTTTAAAAAATTCAAAATTCTAGTAGTGAATATTCCCAAACATTAACTAATGCAATAAAAATAAACACTTCGTATAGTAAATCTCACTAACCCATGTCAGGATTATAATCTCCAAACAATTCAAACCTAAACACCCTCCCTTGAGTCTTCAAGAGTTCAATAAAATCATGTTTCCTTCTAGTCCCTCAAATTTTGAATAGTCCAAGCCTTTCCCACCATACTTCAATGTTGATTTTTTTTTTTTTTTGGTTTCATTCTAATGTTTTTTTATTCTCATGAATATTATTGAGAACTTAAGAAAACTTGCGTATGACCTCAAGGTTGGTGAAAAAAATCAACCAAAAAACTATGTCTAAAGATTATTATAAGTAATATATTAAAGATTCTAAAGCTCAATCAAATCAATCTCAACATAAACCTCAACAATATTCTAATTCCAATACTACTCATATGGATAACTTTATAGGTGTTATTGATACCAACTATGACCAATACTACATCATTTCTAAATATGTTAACATGATAAAGGTTACTATAAATTTAAGCCCACTAATAAATATTCCATTACCAGACCTAAGAATCCTTCTCAAGATAAAAAGTTTCTCAAAGATAAAAATAATATTTAATATAGCTTATAATACACCATCTAATGATCTAAATCCACCAACAAAGCCTCAGTATAATAACCAACCTCATTATATTACCAAATATCCCAAATTACATTCTAGTTATCAACCAAAATATCATTATGGTTCTAACCAAAAATTATGCTAATGAAATTTTTGAGAAGAGCTCAACACTATGCCTTGAAATATTCATCCAATGGAACTCATGACAACATCACCCTATCATTGGATCTTTATCATATAATAATTTCAAGGCATGGAATAAATACCTTCTACAAATGAAACAAAAACATCTAGTCAACTTCTTTAAGGTTCACAACTTAATAAAATCCATACCATTGAAACCATATCACATCCTAACGTAATTAACAAATTTTCTATCAATTTTATCAAGGGTGATATGGTCAATTATGAAATCCTCTTCCAAGTAGATAACCCAACTCTATTTATGTCATGATCAATGATGTTAAAAAAAATTATGGGATATGGTTAGATCATTAATGTCACACTCTTATGATTATTAAAATGACTAGGCTACACCACAAAATATCTTAATAAAACTAGACTTACTTGTCATGGATTTTATAATAACAACCAAAAGCCTCTTAGTTTAATTTGGCTCCCTCTTACTATAAGATCTAAAATCATTTGCACTAATCTTATGGTTCCTAGTCTCTTATTTGTTATAACCTAATCTTAATATGTCCTTGGACTTACCACATGAGAAAAATTATTTCCTCTAGTAGTTATTTCACAATTTGTTTACATGATAGTATTCTTTACAAACACGAAACAAATATTAACCCATGGGATCTTAAATTTATAAATTCTAAAACATAATGTCACATTCCTACTAAAAAGATATATTAATAACACTTGTTTCCATGAGTTCATGTGCATGCATCCTAACATGTAATTCACCCTTATTGACTCAAATGATGATGAACCCAATAAGCTTCAAAACACTTTTAATACAACTAATATACCATAATATATTTTTTAACATATTCCTCCATCTCTTTTACATATAGAAAGCTCCATTCCCTTGATTGATGATGATAATGAAAACCTACCTCCTTGAAATGTTAATAAATATTTATATGATGAAGAATATTATGAATGTAATTCATATTTGGTGACTAAGTTTATCCAAGATCCATTATTACTTTATACTCAATATTTTATTCAAATTTTTATATCCACTAAGGATTATTCCAAGGAAAACCCTCAAAATCCTAAACGAGCATCCATTATTTCACCAACTTATGATGAAATTTATGTTTTTTATAAACTCAACTAAGGCACTTGTATGTGCTTCACTATTATCAAAACCTCACTAAAATTCATGATTTCAATTGAGATGTCAACTTGGTATGCCTTTCTCATGATATTTATCCTCATTTGATTCAAGTGATGAAGAAAAAAGTGTGAACATATAAGGTTATGTATCTCCCATTAATCATCCTTTAGAAAATACAATTTTGGTGTTATAACAATTCTTAGGTTTTCCTTCCAAAACTTAAAATAAATATCTTTTAGAAATAATTTTAAAAAATTTAGAAAAAATAAGTGTATCATCCATGTTGATATAGTTTACAAAGCTTTAGATAATTTTAACTATTTCAATCATACCAATACATTTCAAAAAAAAACTCATTAAAAAAACACCTCATCAAAAACACTATGCATACCTTGTAATCTAACTATATTGACCAAATCGATAAAATTTAGAAAATTAAAATAGAATCTGATTGTATCAACCATGATACAACCCATAAAAACTATATAAATCATATTATATTGGTCATGTTGATATAGTTCATAATAAAATAGACTATATGTTTTAGCATACAGTTCCACCAAAATCACTTTAAAATAGCTATATCATCTAGATTATAGATCAAATAGAAAAAAATAATTATATCAGCCATGAACTAATTTAGGTTGATATATCTAAAACTAATCTATAAAATCATAGCTACCTCAGCATGTTTGATACCATAGAGAAAGTTTTCAAAACACCTTTGATAGATCAAAAATTTACCTTAGATGCAAAAAGCCACTATGCTAAGATAGATTCACATAGAGTATGACAAAAAAGATAATAAATATGTTAATTTTGAGGTTGATATTGAATATTACGGTCCTTTACCTACTTTACATAGTGAAAAATATATTTTAAAACTCCTTCATGTAAGGAAACCTCAAATTCCTTACCAACATAATAAACTTGGACATTTTTAACATACACCTACATATTGTCATAATTTTTTGGCTAATATTTATCTTAAATATATTATCTCTAACTTCCCTCCTACTTATCACTTACAATATGGTAATGCCACACCAATCAATGAGACTAAGGAGATTAACCTAGGGTCACCTAATGATTATCATCCAATTATTATTTATTCCATTCTCACTCCTAAAGAGATGAATAGATTTATTTCAATCCTTCAAATATACATGAAATATTTTACTTGGTCATATATAGGCATCATGAAAATAATCCTACCATCATTTTCCATGATATCATTTATTATCCTAATGCAACACTTGTTCGCCCAAAAAACTAAAATTCCCTCTAAAGGTTTCTAATCTTTATCACAGAAGTAATCAATCTCCTTGATTCTAAATTCATTAAATTAGTATATTACTTCAAATGGGTATCTAACATAATTTCCATTCATAATAAATTCACAATTTTAATTCAAATATCTATTGAATTTTAAAATCTCAACTTAGCTTACTCTAAGGATGATTTTTTATTACCTTTTATTAATGACATTGTTGGTTCTATAGTCAATTATGAGATGAATTACTTTATGGATGAATTTTTTGGGTTATAATCAAATTTATATCACCCCCAAATATGAAAAAAAATGTATTTTTATTATTGAGTGGAGCATGCATTGTTATGTTAATATACCTTTTGGCCTTTAAAAATCCTAGGGAAACCTACCAATGTGCCATGATCTAAAATTTTCATGATTTTATCAACATTATATTTTAAACCTATGTGTATTATCTCTTATTTAAATCCAAACACCATTAATATCATCCTCATGACCTACCTATCATCTTTGAGCATCTAGTCAAATACAATATTAATTTCAACACCAAAAAGTGTATCTTTGGTATTGCATCTAAAAATATTTTAGGGGTTTTGGTCTCTAGATGAGGCATTGATGTGGATTATTCAAAGATAAAATATATTATAAAAATACATAAACCAAAATTCATCCCTTATCTACATTTTACTTGGGAATCTTGGGTAAATTAAGATATTTTTTCATAAATTGGCTTATCAAACTCATTCAATAAATTTTCCCTAAATAAATGAATTTTTGAATGGATTGATGATTGCCAAAATAACTTTTTAAATAAGAATAAATCCTTGATTTAACCTCCCACATTTCAATCTTTTCCCAATGATCATGTTGTCATCTTGTATAGATCTTTACCCTATCTTTGTTGGGGTAATGTTTGCACAACAAGATGATTCTAAAAAAAAATATGCCATTTATTACATTAGTCATTTTTTATTTATTATTAAACCTAATACACTAAGATTAAACATTATTGTCTCACCATCTATTTTTCTTCTAAAATTATTAGGTATTATATGCTTTATCATATGACATACATAATTATCCATTCAAATTCCCTCCATAATTTATTCTCCAAGGACTTATTTTTAGTGATATACTTGGAAAATAGATTTCTTTCTTGAACAAATTCAACCTTAAAATCATTACTCAAATATTAATCAATGGGTAAGTCACTGTTGATCAACTCACCACCATACCCATTATTACCCAACACATATTTAGGATACCTTTGTTGATGAAAATGTCCTCTTCATTGACAAATCTAATCGTGATATGAATCTTAAATATTTTTTTCAAAATTTCATATTCAACCTTGAGGCCCAATCCCTTTAAGATCTAAAAATTCAAGTATCTAAACCCTAAATAACTAAGAATACTAAACATGAATAATAACATGAATTCATATATAAATTACATGAGGACACATGGAGAGAGCCAAGTGATTGCAGTGAGTTAGGCAAGATATGTCCTTTCTAATCCTTTTGGAAAGATTATTCCTTTAGATATTCCATGAAATTTTGATGATACCATCAACATGATTGAATATAGATCTCTTATGTTTGGTATTTAATTCACCATTAATCTAGATATCTCTAATTCACATGCTTTAGGTGATTCTAAACTTGTATGTCACCAAGTCAATGGCATTCACTAATGAAAAAGTGAGAACCTTAAATAATATAATGAATCTTCTAGAAACCTTGTTAAATAATTTTCATCTTTTACTATTTAGGTAATCCAAAGAGATCAAAATATTATTACAAATTCTCTTGCCTCATCATATTCTCTATTTCACCTAAATAAAATGTTATATGATAACCAATTTATTATTCACATGTTTAAATTATAGTATATCTTAGCACCTAACGATGATTCCCTTATTTTTCACATTTAAGTAATCACCACTCGACAAACCCTTTGGTAAAAGAGCATCATCTAATTTATAAAAAAATAGATTTACCCTCATTAGGTGAACTCTAATGAAAATACTAGAATTCAAAATAAATAATTCAAATATGTCCTTAAACATAATATTATTTACTATTGTAATTTTGAGTGAACCCTACTTTGATGTGTAACCGAAGATGATATATCTACTCTTCTTAATAAAAAACACATCATCATTTTTCAGATAGAGGTCATTGTAGTGGACACATTATAGCCTACAAATGCCTATGCATTAGTTATTATTATCCCACACTTTAAAATGACACCATCACCTTTGTTTAGATGTGTAATCCTTACCAGTTACATGATGATCTTATTCATTATCCTTTAGCTAAGCTTAAAACCATTACCTCTCCTTGTCCATTCTCTATATAAGGATCAATTCTCATTAATGGGTTCCTCAATCACACTATGATCATGATTTTATTATCATTTCCATTGATTACTTTACTAAGTGGGTAGAATTTATGTGCTTTGATAATGTTACTAGAATTATTACCTCAAAATTTATCTTAGAACAAATCATTTATCACTTTTGAATTACTCACACCATTGTATCTAATAATGGTGAGAATTTTAAAATAAGGACATGAAAATACTTTGCTCAAAATTTAAAATTACACATACATTTTTTACTCTTTACCAATCTCATTATAATGATCAAGATTAAGAAAGAAACAAGATCCTTAATAAAATATTACAAAATAATATTAGATATTCCTAATGATTATCAACTCAATCTCTATCTTATGCTTTGGACTTATCACACTATTATTTACACTACTATTGTGGCAATTACATTCTCTCTAGTTGGTGGCTCTAAGGTTGTATTTTCATTAGAAGTGAAGTTACCTTAATTGTAGATTTATATTGATAGAATTTTCCCATATGAATAACTCCATTAATCCCACCTTCAAACTTTATATGTCCTTAATGAGAGATGCATGAGTGCTCTCTAATGAAATTGACAATAAAAAAAATTGATCACTAAGCAACACAATAAAAAATTTAAATTTATAAAATATGACATCAATGATTTAGTGTTAAAATTGGATAAAACCCATGTAAAATAGGGTAAATATTCCCAAAATTTGTGGATTACTTACCTTATCAAAGACATCCCAAGACCTAGTACTTATTTATTAAAAACTAATGAAGGAAACATTTTTCAAAGAGCCAACCAACGCTTAATTTTTTAAAAAGTAATATGTTTGACATATGTTCTTCACAGTTTTTATTTTATCTATGATTTTTATTTCTTATGCATATCTCATGTTATTTTAAATTTTAATGCTAACATTTCTTTTAGTTTTTATCTAAATCTTTTATGTTGTATCTTAGCTTCTTTTTTCTACACCTTCAAGTTTTCTATCACCTATATTAGCATTACCTCTAGGCTCCCTCATCATTATCCTACACCCTTGGTTTATACATATTATAACCTATTCATATATTCCTTTTCCCCTGCCATTGTTTTTTCTCTTATATTTTTAGTTTGTGAGTTACATGGTAAGACCTTGGGGAATTAAACCATGTTCTCCTCTCACTCTCATCCTTTATGAATTTACCTCTAGGATATCTTTACTTTATATCCAAATTTTATTTTAGAGTCACTATCATCCCCCTTATTAGAAGATAATAGGTACAAGTTTTTTATTCCATTACTATGCCAAGATGGTAAGCATAAAAATTTAATAGTTCATTTTGGGAAGGTTCAAAACATAACCTAAGCCAATTGCATCCATGTGTGCTAATGCAACCTCATCCAACCATAATATTTATATTACATTTGCTATTTTACACCATGATGGAACTCCATGAAATTTATGGTACTCTAGATCATTGTAAATATAAATAATATTTACCCCACTTATAACTGACATTTACTTAACTCTTCGGTTAGTGTGGTGGATATATGCACACAATCCAATATATGTGCCACAAAGTCTCATCTATCAACCATTATTTATATCTCTTGGAACTCTTTTTCAAAGGTAAAATGTGACATTGTGGTGTGTTTCTTTTTTTACAATCACTTTTTATATGTTGTGGAAAACCCTTAATTTTATGTTATTATTATATTATCATCACTTTACATGATTTATCAAATAGAAAAGGATGTGATGAATTATTATTTATAAATACACATGAAACAATAAGGAAATTTTTAACACATAATTTTATTAAGATTGATCATGATATATTTTAAATCTTGTTAATGTTATATATTTATTGATGTTACATGATGTTTTATAGCATAACATTTTATGGGAAATTTCATTGTATTTATCAAGATCTGATTTTTCCTTTATACACCCTTATAAAACATCATGGGAGGATAATATTCTCTATTTATCATATTTTTACTCTAGTCATTTTTATGTTTTAGTACACATTATTATTTATGATGAAATTTAATGTAGACTCAAAATTGATAAGGTGCCTAAGTTTAACCCCTAGAAATTTAGACTCCATATGAATCATACTCAAATTTCACTCAAGATGTGCTCAAACCTTTCTTTTAGATATTATATATTAATTTTCATCATCAGGTGATATTATATTTTTAGTACTTCATATTTAATATCAATTGTTATTATTATATTGACCCATGCATGTGTAAAAAAATAAAATGTTTTACAAATTCCTAAGTCTATTGGTTTTTATTACAAATATCCAAGAATCCAAATATGTTTACCATGCACCCATGTATTATTTTGTTAATTTGATACACACACACATCAAATTTGGAAAATTTTAGACACTTAAAAATATCCACAAGGAAATTATTAGTCATTAAAGTACATGAATTTAGTTTTCTTGACTATTTTTCAAAACATGGTATAAAGTAGGTGTTAGTGGAACATTTTTTTATATTTTATCATTCATCCAAATTTTTCTAGTCCCATTTCTCTATGTTTAAGTTTTCAAGCACATTATCTAGAGCATCATCTAATTTACATTATTTATTAAATATCAAATGATATGACATAATTTATTTGGTGTGGAGACTCATGATGCTATAGGATGGTAGTTAATACAAACATTTTATCATTATTGATCATTATATATTTTGATGACATATATTTATCTATGTTAAATTATGTTTTGTAGGGGAAATATCATTATCTTTCTCAATATCTATTTTTTTAATTTTATACACAATTTTTTAATATAGAGGGGGGAAACCATATTCTATTTTTATTTATTTTGTTATTCTAATCATCATGGATATTTTAGTAAATGGGATTTTTCCATGGTGATAGGGATTGAATACCTAAAATTATCAATGTGCCTAACTTAAACCCTTACTAACTCATACTTTCTATGGATCTTATTTGAATTACACTCTTGATGTACCTAGACCTCACTTTCATATATTATAGATCTGATTTCATAATTATACATTATTTTAGTTTTTATAACATTATATTATCTATATTTTATTATTATTATCATCTTTACCCATATTTATGTAAGAAAATAAGAATGTTTTTGTAGATTCCTAGGTGCAATAAATTTAATTATAGATATTCAAGCATGTAGATACTTTTAGTATCCACCTTTGTATCCACCCATGTATTATTTATATACTTTTTTATGTCTAAACACACACATAAAAGTGGGGTACAATTTATACTTTCAAAAACAACCCTAAAAATTTAATAGTTATTAAATTACATGACTTTAATATGCTTGTCTATTTTTCAAGAAATTGGTTTAAATTAGGAGTTACTAACACACTTTGTCATATTTTTTACTATCCCTATCTTTTATGGCTACCTTTCTCTCTATTTATGTTTTTATGGACATTTTCTAAAGCGTCACTAGTGTTATCTAGTCTATTTAGAGTGCCCATGACCCTTTTTGGCCCATATTTTATGTATTTAAATTTTAGGGTGCCCACATCCCCTTGATCCAATATTTTCTAATTTTTTATTATTAGAAATAAATTTAGAATCAATATGGTCTTAATTTGAATTAAATTTATTTTTATTTCCCACAAAAATACACACTAAGCTGAAGACCTACAATTTTGATTAATTATAAGATAATGCATATAAGTAGACAAAAATATATGCACAAATCAAGTAAAATTACATATAAGTATCTTGGAATGGATATGTACATGTATAGATACATTTCAAGTTCATTAATATACAAATCATGGAGATAATCCTATAAAGGATATTTTGAAGATGAAAATATGAAATATTCTAGATAAATCTAGAAGATAAATATCTATTTATAATTATCATCGGTATGTTACTAGTAAAGTATTATATATAGCCCATGAAATCTAATTAAGACATTCAATTAGGATTGCATGTTACTATGCACAAGTTAGGGAATATAGTGGTTTTGTTTATATGAAAGGTATTGATCAATATTTTAATGGACAAAAATTATAGAAGTTGTTATGATATGATATTTTAATGTTGTAACCTAAATGTAAGGAATAAATGTATATTAAAAATAAAAGATTTAGGTTAAAGGTGGTTTTTTACTAGGGACCTTAATCCCTACAATAAGATCCAATACAAAATAAGTCCAAAGGACTCACCAAGCCCAAAAAATAGAAAGACAAAGCTAAGATATAAAAAACTAAAATAAGCACAAATATAGCTCTACTACATCTATAATATCTCCAAAAAGTGTGGTACAACTAAAAAAATACTTCAAAAACACCAAAGACACTCTAACTATCTGCACTACCTGCCACATCTTCCTAGAAACTTTTCATACTTTTAAAATTAGAATATATATAATGTAGCATGTTTTCTTATCAATGTCTTTAGAACACTCACTACATTTAAGGTTTTTACGTATGTAAGTATTATCCAAAGATAGCAAACCTTTCAGATGTGATCATAAATTTTCTATATTTTGAATACCTTCATGCATATATGCTTTACTCTAATTCATAAAATAATTAATGTTGATATTTAGCTTATCATTCTCACACTCCAAATCACCAACCCTATACCTGAGTCTTTGAATTTGAATACTCCAATATTTTTTTTGTCTTTCTAACTCAAACATTCATTATCTTGTTGAAGGCTTTTTCCTTTTCCTTTGAGATTTGAAAGCTCCCTTATGAACCATCTCATGATATATTTCTACAAATCTAACTCCTCTTTAATATTAACCATATTTTGATTACCATTTAAAGATTAAATAATAGAATTAAAAATATCATTCAAATTATTTATTTAAGTTCCCAAGTCTTCTAATCTTGCCATCTTTGGAACAACAATTGCTTTATTTTTACCCTTATCAGACCTATCAACTAATTCATTGGTTCTCTCCATTTCAATGCCATTATGGTGATTTGTCCCCTCCCTTTATCTTGAATCAACATATAATAGAATAGGATGTCTATTTTAAGACCTTTATTTATCTATAATAACTAAAAATACAACCTATCATATCCCCTTAGCTATTCATGATATGGGGTTTTGATCTGATTGGTAAGATAAACCTACAATTCATAAGGGGTCACAAGTTCATTATCATAACTATAGAATAATTTATAAAATGGGTGGAAGTCATCCCATTATAATCCATAAAGGGAGAATATATATGTAATTTCCTCATGACCAATATTATTTCCCTCTTTGGCCTCCCAATGGCCATAATCAAAGATAATAGAACCTCTTTAAAGAATAAAATGGTGAAGAAATGTTATGCCAAGTATAAAATCTGACGCATATTCTCTACTTTGTATTACCCATAGGGTAATGGTCAAGAAAAATCAAAAAACAAGATAATCAACAATATTATCATAAAAATAGTTGCCAAATTTGGTGATGACTAACATAATCAGCTCATCTACACATTATGGGCTTATTACACTAGTATACACTCACCAACATGATCTAGTCCTTATTCACTACTATATGACATAGAAGCACTTATCCCACTAGATTTAAAAATCCCTTCCTTATAGGTATCCTTAAAAGGGCTCATCATAGATGATCACTATAGAGAAATATGTCTCCATGAATTAGAATAGTTGGATCACACATGCATTCAAGCTACCAAGCATCTCAGTACATATCATAAATGAATCTAGAGGACCTATAATAACTATGTCCATGGCAAGGAATTTGAATTCAATGATTTGGTTTTAAAATAAACTATTAGAAACATCAATGCCAAGGAAGAGAACAAAGTAAAGTTTAAACCAAATTAGCTTGGACTGTACATAATCACTAAAAATCTTAGCCCAAAAGTATATTGTCTAGCTTCACTTGATGGCAAGGCAATTAAAAACCCATTGAACATCATGCATCTAAGGAGACTTTACATATAAAAACTCAAAAGTTTCTTATTCATATTGCTTTTACATAGTTAATTTTCATGTTTCTTGTACATAACTTATATCCAAAAAATATAAAAAATAATATAATATCTCAAAAACATAAAAACATTAAAATATTACTTAGAAAACACAAAATTATAGATTGTATGCATTTTTATGTTTACATTTCTTATATTTTATAGACACTAAATATGCTATCTATCTTTGTATAATCAGTTTTATCATACATACATACTTCACTCATTCTTGTTGAGTGCTTGTAGATTGCTACAAAACTCAAATCCACTACACCGATCCAGACTTTCTAATATCTACCCACTAGGGGAATATACACTAATACATGGGTCTTCACTTGACACATTCATCCACTTGTGATCACCCTATACATAGTTTTGATTACCAAGTTCTATCCTTCTATAGTCTACATCCTAGATTTAGCATTGTTATATCTTGATATTGATCAAGTTACTCTTACTCAAATTTTTTTCTAGCTATTACAACTTTAAATTTAGCATATGTACATCATAGATCCTACATAGATTTATATTCCATATTCATCCATACTTTCATTTCTAGTTTACCTAGTCTAGACTTGATTGTATTTCAATGCTTATTCTATTTGAGGGCATTTGAATAGGTCATTTTTATTTGGATCTACACCACTTCTATTCATAGTATGTATGCTTTGGACATGTGCCCATGTCTTTATGTGTGTCTTTCCTGATTGTGTATGTAGACATTTAAACATGTCCTTCTATGTGTCTCTAAGCCAACTTGATTATTGCTTACATATGTGGGCATTTGAACATGTACTTGTATGTCTTATTTTCTTAGATTTAGTGACATGTGCCCATGTCCCTTGTATTATGGCCCCTTGGCCTAATTTATGTGCCTCGTATATTTTGTATGTATGATTTCTTGTATGCATCATGTCCATGACACTTTTATTTCTTGTGACACACACCATTTTTTATGCCATGATGGACCTCATGCATCTACCCTTCCTACTTGGGTGTCATGATGGACATCATGCCACATCCCCTAGGTAGCTACTAAATTTTACTTAGATTTATTGTTATATACATTTATTACATCTATCTTGACACCCTTGTGAAATGATAGATATGACATACATCTTATATTACATAATTATTCTTAGATTATCTTACATTTTGATGTTATGTATGCACATTATATTGCATTATCACTTAATTATCATATATGTTCTAGCTAACACACATTTTATATAAATTTCTCTTTTAAGGATAGTTTTACATAGGTTTAACAACTCCCCTCAAAAGATGGGGCATTCACAAGGGTTTGTCATAGATATCAGGATCTTATATTTCATTCATAGTACATTTTTCATCACATGGGATCAGTTATAGAAAATTAGACACAAGTAAACATGGTGGGAAAATAATGACCCAAAAAGCACTATAATTACACAAAATTTGGACCAAAAGGACATATTACCACATAGTGATACTGTGAAAGATATAGAATTATTATCTAGTAGCCTTAGTTGTAGAAAAACCCAAATTGGCTAGAATAATATATTATGTATAGTACAAGTTTGCATAGATTTAATTATAGATTTACTAGATATACTTAATTTTTACTTAGATTCATACTAGTTTAGCTCAGATTTATATCAATTTGCTCAAATTATGGGAATAATGCATGCCATGACCATTCCCATATTTAGTTTAGACACCTAGATATAGTTTAATACAACTTAGTCTAAAATCCATATACTTAGATATCAAATTTGGGGGCATGTGCATGGCACATTATTATCATATACTCACTAACACACTAGTTGATTAGATGGAATGAGAAATTCCATGTCATTATCTACATTGTATACACCCAACATCATATTCTAGGTTACACACTAGTTTCATGCCTTATTCCATCTACAATGGTTGGAATTCTTGACTAGCCTAGAGCTACCCAATGTACTGAACTGGATACAAAGTTGACATACATAGATATACCCAGTTAGACATTTATAATACTTCATAAATTTTAGTTTTAGATGCATTTTGTACACATGGTTGGTAAATTATGGAGTCATATCCTATTCTATTTATTGAGCCACCTACATGAGAGGTTGGGATACATCATTAGTCCAATCCAAGTTATTCACAAGTCATGATCCACCAAGTAGGGGTGGGTAATGATGGATTTAAAATCAAATTGATTTCTTGAGCCACCCACACATGAGGATTGAACAATCCATTGGGTCAATCCAATTTATTAATTAATTGATCATTATATACATATACACACACAAGTTATCACTAGGTTCATGCATTGGTTTGCATACCTAGAGGTGTATTTGTTCCTTTCCTCTTTCCCATCTCTTTACTTAGTTTTATTTAGGTTAATATTTTTATTTTTATATCTCTTAATTAATGATTGATATGTGCATGTTTAATTTTTAGGACACACATTAGAGCATGTTTCACACACTCAGACCCAACTTCACATACTCAAATCTAGCCTCATGAGCTTCACCTCCTAAGTAAGTCTAGGTACACTTATTTTTCCTTTATCCTATTAATTTCACTATGTTACATTTATAGAATAAATGTGGGCACAAATTTAATCACACAAAAGTGGTCTTTGATTACTAATATTTATAATTGAGACTACCTATCCCTAACTTAGCCCTAGAGCCTATTGTCACACTTATCCAACCTTTGTGTAGGCCATGGGCATCCCTAGTTAGCCCCAAAATAGTCCCATACCCTCATTTATCAATCTTGACTATTCGTGCCTAGTTTTTTCTAATTGGGCACTAATTCCATAATAAGGACACTAGTGACACATGGCACTAGTGTCCCCAAAATGGCACTAATATCATTTGCCCTATCTTTTCCCAAATGGATATATTTTCAAAACTAGAGCCTCCTAAGGTCAGCCTAGACATATTTTATCACCTACACAAGTAACATAATAGTATAAATACATGAATTTTATCCTTCTAACTAATATATGGAAATAGATGCAAAATATAAATTCAAACATAGAACAAGTTGAGAAAAATTAAGGTCATTAGTCCTTACTTTGCCCTAATTTTGCATACTACCATCTACAATAGCCCTATGCTCATATTTTCCAAATTTCCAATCTCAAGAACACTCAATACCACTATAATACTAGTATAACTTTCACTTTTACCATAACTTAGGTGGGGAGAAATACATCAATATTTATCTATCCTCAGATTATTGGTATGTAAGAAACTCTCTTCACAGCTTAGTGTTGACGATGTTTAGCCTAGCCTACTAACAAACACACTTTTTAGATCATGCCCTATGTTACATGGAACATTAGGGTTTGCATAATAAATTAGTTATTAAATGAAAAATATAGGGTTTAATAATTCATGCATGTAAGAATAGACCCCAGATATCCATAAATAGGTGCACCTAAAAGCTCGAGATAGTCTTACAGAGAGAACACTAATACCACTTTGCCAATAATGAAACTACTATCAAATTATGGAACTAATATTTAGGATGGGTTCTAACATAGGGATCCATTTTATGACACTTCAAATATATTCCATATCAATTCTTATAACTTAAATCATCCATATCAGGTGTTTTCTAGCTAAGTCATTTCTTGAACTATTTATTACTATTTTTAAAAAAATCAAAGCTAGTCAATTCTATAACAAATCAGTGGTTGTATTTATTGCATATTATTTCCTTGATTTAGCCTACTAATCTCTTTAAAAAACATAATATTTACATTAACTAATTCCTAAAAGGTTAAAACATCCTACTACTATCCCAAACTTTGAGTGGAGGACTATTACACAGGTACATGATCCAACTCCTCTAAATTTTCTATATATCATCCTTTCCTTTGTGGGATTTTGGCATGTCATGATATATTTGATTCATTCTTGTAAAATACTTTTGTATTATAAATATGATGCCTTGATGCCTAGGAATAAAATATTTACCTTTTTTGACCTTGTCAATCAAATTTTCCAATGATAAAAGGATATAAAAAGGCATGCTCAACAAGAATGAAAAGAATAAAATAATTTAAACATAAAAATGTGACCAATTCACCACATTATATCTACCTTCCAATGTAATTTATTGTATGATGTAATAGGCCACATCTCCATAGGGTATCGTAAGAGAGTCTTTGTCAAACCCATTGTATAACTCCTCTAGTGTTTCTCCTTCCATCAGAAAACTACTTCTCTCTTTTTTGTAATCTCTGTCAGTCTTGTAAGCTTTAGTCACCTCCATGGACAACCTAGTAACATGATCAATCAAACATTTATATGTGTCAATCAACACCCCATTAATATTGAGTGTTTTATTATCCCATGAATTAGTAAATAGAGCCAAAGCATGCTTGTCATGACCTTCTATTCACTTCATGAAACTAGCCATACCTCTAATTTGTAAAATCTACCAAACCTCCACATTGTCCTTCACTTTATTAGGCATCTTGGGCTCAATTATATTAGGAATCTCATGATAAAATAATGTGCACAATTCTAGATCTCTGACATGAAACAAGGGTTTTTGAAAATCCCCAAATGAGAAATGATGATACTTTTCCCATTTGATTACCTCATGTCATTCCACTTAAATCCCTTATTATAATTCATCAATCCTTGAAAATAATTTAAACTATGATGTCTCCACCCAAGACTATCAAGAACATTCTCCCTAGGCCCATTCCACTTATGATGAGTATTAAATCAATTATAATTCATGATATACATAATATGTAATATCTTAACATTATTATTGCAATAATCATGAAATATATTTCTAGTGTAGACCTCAACACTAGAGTAAATGAAGAGTATCTCTTATAAGAGGTTATTTGAAATATGAGCTTCCTTGTCTATCTTCATATAGATATTTTAAGGTAACTCCTCTCTCAAATTATAACATTTAAAAACTGATGAAATAACTCCACTATTGGAAAACCAATCATCAATATTATTTCCTTCTCTATAAACATGTTGGATGATCAACTTGTAACAAGACTCTATAATATATATAGATTCATCCATAATTTTTTTGATGCTCTAGCTCATAATGTTTTTACTATTCATGTAATTTACTATATTTAGGGAATCCTCCTCAATGATTAGATATTGAAACCCCAATTATTTGATCAATTTTAACCCATATAAGGCATCAAGAGATTAAACCCAATGATTATTTTTCACATCCATATCACCAACATACGTATCAACAAACACTCCTTGATGATATCTCAAAATTCCTCTCTTTCTGAGGGCCCTAGGTTTCCCTTAGAGGCCCCATCAAAATTCAATTTTATCCACCCTAAAGGAGGATCTTTCCACTTAGTCTTCTTTCTAATTTCATCTTTTGGATCAATACTTCCAATTCATATGGAATCTATTTGTCCATTTATAACCACTTGCTTTTCACTCATATGCAAATCTTTTCCTCTTCCTAAATACAGTGCTTTAAAATTTTCTAGAATGGTAAGGAAAATCTTATTAGCTAACACCACACTTGAATGCTTTCTATTCCTAGAAAATTTTTTATTTATTTCACACTTGATACCCCAAAACACATGTGGAAGAGTAAAATTATATATTTTTTTCAAGATATCATTAATAAAAGGAAAAACCCAAGATTTTCAAACCTCTAATGGTGAACCAGAAAAAACCCAAAGATTTTGAAATTTGTCCAGGAAAAAGCTCCAAACCTCAAAAAATAAAGGAAAATCAATCAAAAGATGGGACACTAAATCATTATCTTTTTCACATAAAGGACACCTATTAACCAATGTGAAACCTCTTTTCCTTAGATTATCCATAGTCAATATTTTATTTTGAACTTCAAGCCAAATAAAAAAATTCACTTTGGGTAAGAGGAACTTATCCCACCATCTATCCTAGGCTATTTCATTTCTCTAAAGGTTTATAATTAAATTGTAACTAGATTTCACTTGGTAATGTCCATCAATAGACTCTTTCCATATGAATTCATCATCCTTGATAATGATTGGTAAATGATATGTTCTTATCAAGTTATTTAGATTAACTAGGATAAAATTATCATCCTAATCTAAATTTTCAATGATTAGATTTTTCTATCTTCTACTTCCTTTAATTATCTACCAATAATTATGAATGTGATTCCCATAATTCCTTTGGATGAGATCTCTAATATGCTACCACAGTTCCAGTCTATTAAATGGCTTATCTAGGATCCATGAATCCTCATAGAATTTGACATGAGTCATGTTTCCCACATACCATTTAGATCCAATAGATATTATATATATTTTTTTATCAACAATTAAATTCTAAAAGTGAGATCCATGGATGAATTGTTCATCTTCCATAAGACAAATGTGTTCCCTGCTATCTATATATTTGAAACTTAAGATCTTGGCCCAAGTATTGTTATTATTGTATAAACCTCCAAAAAATTTATAGAGAATATATTTATTCATCTAATTTAATTTTATAATTCCCAAACCCCTTTATTTTTATCCATGCAAACCTTTTCCCATGCCACCAAATGTAGTTTATTTTTATATTCAGGGCCTGTCCATAAGAACTTTCATTGAATTTTTTCAATTTTAGCTTTAATAGTTTTATGAATTTTAAAAAGAGATAAAAGTTAAAATAGAAGGCTTTTAAAAACACTTCTAATAAGCAAGAGTTTACTTCCCTGAGAGAGAAGCTTCCCTTTCCATCCAACCAACTTCTTTTGAAATCCTTTATAAGCAAATTCTAAGTTGTAAGGGGTAGATTGTTGCTAAAAAGAGGCATATCCATATAATAATATGGAGTCTACTTAATTTGACAATCCAAAATCTTCATTATTCTAATTTATCTTCCCATTATTGTATTGAAGAAGAATATAGAATTTTTTTTAAAAATCACCTTTTGGTTAGAAGCTTATTCATACATGTGTAGAGTTTTCATTAAAATTTTGGCTTCCTTGATGGAGGCCTATGTTATAATAATAGTTTCATCCATAAATTGTTAATGAAATACTATATCCACACTCCTAGAAGGATTAAAACCTTTTAAATCCCCATTTATCACCACAATCAAGATAAATATGCTCAATGATTAAGACATAATGATGAACAGGAAAGGTGAGAATGGATCCCCTCATCTGACTCCTTTACCAATTTTGAAGAAGCCTTGATGTACTTAATTCACTAATACTAAAAACATGAAAGAATATATTCAAGATCTTATATATTTTTTTTTAAATCTTGAAATCCAAACTGTCTCATGATTATATCTAAAAAATTCTAGTCTAATCTATCATAAGCTTTATCCATGTCATGTTTTACCACCATTGTAACCCTTTTACCTTTATCCATATAATGAATAGATTCATGAACCATAATAATCCCATATTGGATTTTTATTTCATGCATAAAACCCCCTTATTTGGTAGTAATTAGAGATTCTATAATAGGTTGTAATCTCAAATATAAAAGCTTAGTGATAATCTTGTCTATTGAGTTGTAAAGACTAATAGGGAAAAATCTACAAAATTAAAAACACCTTCCTTCTTAGTAATTAAAACTAGTAAGGTGTGGTTAAATTCTTTGAGCATCTAATATGAGTCTCTAAATTCAATTACCGCATCTACCATACCTTCTCTAATAATATCCCAAAAATTTTAAAAAAAATGACAAGATACTCATCAAGACATGGAGCTTATCTAATTTCATTTTAGATATTAATTTTTAAGATCTTGATTATAAGTAACAGCAACAAGAGAGAAAGAGATTATCCTATTAAGACACTAGTTTTAGAGTAACATGTGAAAATTCTTACTCATATTAGATATTCTTTTTGAAATCATCTTTAAAGACTTTTTTTTAAATCACACTTTCTTAATTGATGAAATCCTTGTTAGAAATGATTTGACCTTCCCTATCGTTAATTTCCCTAATTGAATTATGATCTCTATGATTTAAAGTTGACATATGAAAAAAATGAGTTTTTTTGTCCCCTTCCTTCAGCCAAATATTCCTATATTTTTGTCTACAGAGACTCTCTTCTCTATTATCCATAATATGATAATCACTAAGGAGATGTATTTTTTAATTTGGGTGACCATATCATAACCATTAATATTTATTTCATATTTAAACATAAAAATTTACTCTTTTAAATATTTTTTATGAATAATAACATTCATAAATATTTATTTATTCCATTTTCTAATTTTAACCTTGACATTTTTCATTTTTCTAGCCAAACAAAACATAGTTGAGCCATTCACAACCAAAGACCACCATCCCATAATTTTGTCATTAATATCACAATGGTTGAACCACATATGTTCCATTCTAAAAGGATATATATCCTCTTTATTATATTTATCTAATATTTTTAACTCCAGGGGATTATGATCGGACCTTATGTGAGGAAAATATGTTATAATAAAATCCTTTTGATCTAACTAATCCATAGATATGAAAACTATGTCAAACCTACATTGAATCAACTTTTTACCTAATTTCCTATTGCTCCAAGTAAACTTATAACCTTTTAATTCGACATCAATAAGACCAATATTAGCAATGAGAGAAGAAAAATATTCCATATTATTTGAAAAAACTTGATCTCCCCCTTTTTTGCCACCTAGATAAATGGGAGAATTAAAATCTCCATCCATGACCTAAGAAAAATCCTTGCATGTATTCATGAAAGTTATTAGATCTTCCTATAATTTTATGTGAGCAACTATAGATTTAGGAGCATAAATATTGGACAAAATCTATTGATTGCCATCCAACAAGTCTATAAAAAGAATATCTAGATGGTTACGCAACTTGTGTAAATATTCCTAATTAGTTTTTTTAATATCCCTAAAGGTGATGAGACTACCAAAAGCTCCAGACAAGCTAACACAAACACTACCAACATCCTTCCAATAGGCCTTTTGGTTTAAATCAAAGAAAAACTCATCAATTTTAGATTCTTGAATGGCCAAGATATGAGGCCTATGAATTCTCCTAAAATATCTAAAAAATATTTGTTTAGAATAACTATGTATTCCTATAATATTTGACAAAAAAACTAACATATTTAATTGAAAGGATAAAGATTACTTTCCTTAAAATCAAGTCTAGTTTGAGTTCCATCAATAATTTCAGCTTCATAATTCTTCATGATAACTTTTTTAGAAGACCTACCAAATTTTGGTAAAGAATGGATAGACAAACCCTTGGTACCTCTTATGGTGTTACAAAGGAAATGAATTTGGATTTGTTAATATGTGAAAGGGTTGATAAAATTTATTGTGACTCAACTGAAGCCTCTTGAGAATCTTTGGGTGAGGAAGATATAAGGCAATTTATATCCACAGCCTTTAATTTTGCCTCAATTAACTTCAAACTCATGACTTGAAAATTATAAACTTTTTGAGGTTAAAATAATGATAGATATTCTTCCAACTATGATGAAATTTCAAAATTATTCATAATTTTTGGATTCTCTTTAGATAATATCTTATCTAACCTCTCTTCTATCTTTGAGACTATTGAATCTAACTCATAAATTTGCTTAAAATTGACATTCTCAATTTGAACCCTGAAGGAGTCTATCTCTATCTGTGAGTATTTTACCATATCCATATCTATACTATGGGTTTTACTTGCTTATTTTTTTTAAAGTATTAAAGGCCTCTTAAGGATTCTTTTTATCTCATTATATTTACTTACTCTCTTCCATATCTACCTTTTCTAATATCATTTCTTCTTTTGTATATATGATCTTATATTTTTTAATCTCGTATGAAACTTCCTTTGTCACCTAATTTTTATTCTCCTTTAAATCTTGATTTTTTTTAGCATCCTTAAAATTCACACCTCCTCTTCTTTGCTGAAATGGCTTATGTTGTGGCATCTTAGTATTAATTCCTGTTGGATAAACCTTAGTCAGGTGACCAAGTTTGTAACATTTGTCACATAGTAGAGCTAATTTTTCAAACTTTATTTTTTGGTTTTAGAGGCCAAAAGGTGTTTGTAATAAATCCAAATAATGAAGCTCTTAGTTCATATATGCATTTACATAGATCATGCATTAACAACCTTTAAAATGATATTAAATATACATAAATTTTTAATTAGCTTTCAATAAATTTATAAATGAAATACAATCATTTATTTATTGCATGCATTATAATAGATACAATTTTTAATATTTAACTAGCACTATTTGTGTTAAAGATTAAATATGGTGAGGTTTTGGAAGAGTCTATGAATAAAAACATTCATTAGTATGCTAAGCTTTAGATATTATGGAGAGATAAGAGGAGGGTTGAATATTTGGTAAATGAGGTAGAAAAGGACTAAGATTAGGTTAATGGATGTACACATTAAAATAAATGAGATCTATCTTTTTTGGTTTTGGAATTTGAGGAGGAATATGGGATCAACGTAAGATCAGATGTGAATCTCTAGCTTCATAGGATGATATTTAATTGTTAAGAGAGATGTATGGGTTAAAATGATAAGAGTATGAGATAGATATAAATAAGAGAGAAAACTATAAAGCTATACCAACTTTAGATCTATGAATTGAGTCTAATATGCATGGAAATATGTTTAATGAATATATTTTTTAATGTATGGGAAGTGTTGTGCTCTATAATCAAGATTTTGATCTAGATACCGAAATTAATAATTCCAAAGTTGATATAGGATTGATCTCTAGATCTAAAAAATGAGGTAAGGTTGGTGAGGAAGTTTTTAGATCTAAATTATTTCATCTCTACCTTGTAGACTATTTTGAGGCGTAAGGGTAATACTATTAAGGATAGTTCATTTAAAGTAAAAAATATGGATTTAAAAATGAGCAACTCTTTAAAGTTTTTTTTTCAAATATTAGGTTTAAATATAGGCATAATCTTGAAAATTCTATTTTAGAATGGGGGAAAATATGGGATACTTGGAAATGGAGAAGTGAGGGGGTAAATCACCTCTAATTATCATCATGTTAGAAAAAATCATTATCATTTAACCCCAGAGATTACAAATTATCCCATAATTATAGGTTTTATATCTCTTATGCCTCCACTTATGATAGTAAAGGTGATCATGAGCAACACCTCAGTCCTTACATGTAACATGTTTGGATTATGTATCCAATGATAGATTATTGACCAAGTTATTCCAACTAGTCATAAATACTATGTTTTTTGGTGGTTATATGACCTCCCTCTTCAACCAATTGGAGCATTTAACAATTTGGAATATCAATTTCTAGTGCACTTTTCCATTAAAATTTGATGAAAAGTTGCCTTATGCATAAATTGTTAAACTCAAAAGAGGATCTAATGAATGAATATGTATTTCAAAAATGACTATGCTAGCTAAGATAAATAATCCTATGATTGAAAATGAGCTACAAGATATCTTCAAGTAAATTTTTCTTAAACCACTTCATGGGTCTATATTATTCAATAAATTCAAGTCTTTTGATGAGTTATGCCATATAGTGAGAGATCAAGATGTCAAACTCATAACTTTGAAAAAAATCAAATATGCATCACATGTTACAACTATAAAAACCAAATATTTTCAAAGAAAACCAATTTATAAGTATAAATCAAATGATGCTAAAAATGAGGAAAAGCCAACAATTATTGTAGTGTCATAGCCTACAAATTGGCTTCTCTTATCTTCTCCACACTAGAGGTAGTTTTTGCAACCACCTCAACCTCCTCACATATTGTTACAAAAATTACTTGAGTTAAACCTCATATCTCTCCCTCCACCATAAGAGAATTATATGAGTATTCCTATGCCCAAGGGATATGATTTTAATACATCTATGATTATCATCATTTTTTGGACATTCTAAAAATAGATGCTTTAAATTAAGTCATAAGATATAAGATCTCATTGATGAAAACATTATTGAGGTTATCACACCTATATAGTATACTATACCACAAATAAATGGGATTTTATAGTTGAAAATATTTTTTGATCCATTTTCCAGGCATGAAATAATAAAGACTAAGGATAAACTTGGGTAGATAAACATAAAGGGAAGATAAC
This sequence comes from Torreya grandis, assembly GCA_037957365.1. Taxonomy (NCBI): domain Eukaryota; kingdom Viridiplantae; phylum Streptophyta; class Pinopsida; order Cupressales; family Taxaceae; genus Torreya; species Torreya grandis. The sequence goes on from JARHVA010002973.1 coordinate 582,717, forward strand.
AAAACAAGAAGAGATCGATGTTATTCAAGAGCTTCATATTTCAAAGGATGTGAAATATTTTAACATCCAAGAACTTATTCTTTGATTTTTAGAGATTTGTAAAAAATGACTTGTGGTCTTTTGGGGAAGTTTTTAGGGGCATGTCCCTAAAATTGATACTTTTATAAAGGGGGTAGAAATAAAGTGGATGTTAAAGGGACACTTAGATATATTCACCATGTCTAATGTATTTTTTCTAATTTTACTTAATAATGAGGAAGATTTAGATTTTATTTTAATATGAGGGTTATGGTTCTTGGGTAGATCTATCCTTTTCCTACATAAATGGAAACATAGGTTTGATCCAAAGGAGGACATTAATTTAATGTCAATCTGGGTTAGGATTCTAGATCTTCCACTATAATTTTGAGATGAATATCTGATGATAAGTATATCCAAGAATTTTGGATAGCACATTTCCTTTGATGTTTCTATCAAATCCAAAACTAGATTGATTCATGTGAGGTTTTATGTAAATGCCTTTATGAATTAGGATCTACCTAGGTCTATTATTTTGAATTCTAATAGGAGTGAATGGGTTCAATGTATTGAGTATGAGGATTCATCACTAAAATGTAATAATTTTCATTATATATTCCATATATATAAGCTTTATCCTCTTCTTGTTAAAAAGGCTAATGACTTCTTGGAATAGGAAAGATATATTTTCATGGAAAAATAAAGCCTTAGAGGAGTCAAGTAAGGGGATAGAAATAAAACAAAAAGAAAGTAGTCAAGAAAAGAACTTAGGTCTATAGGAGATATATAAAATCCTATATAATGGAAATTATATAGTTTCACAAGTGTAAAATAATGTTCCTAAATTCAGAAAGGAGACATGTTTAGAAGATAAAGGTCTCATCTCTAAGGATAGAAAAGAGATAGGTTTAGATGAGAAATAACAGATCAAAATGATGGCAAGGATATTCAACAATATATTTTTTTCATCACTAATTAAGGTAGAGAATGATATAAATTAATATATTTGTAGGTAAATGTTCCATCTAATTCTTTGGAGGAAGGAGATATGATCACTCCTAGAGGGGAAGTGAAGGAAGCTAGTTATATTGAGAACTATGTTATGGAGACATAGAAATCTCATCAAGAGATGAAGCCATCAACACATTAGATAGAGTTTGGTAAGATTCATCTTTCTTCTCCCTATTCTAAAATTAAGGTTAGAAGTGAAATCATAATGAAGTTTTTTATCATTAGTTATGAAATTAATATATGGGAGGGATATAGATGATTTTGATGATGAAATGGTTCTTTACTTTATGCCTAAACTGGTTCAACATGTTAAATCCCCTCAAAGTAGAAAAGAAAAGAGACTCAAGATATTTCAAGTGTGACTACAATAAATAAGATCAAGATATCAAATGTTGGTGGAAGTAAGAAGGCTAGAATTTTTTCTCTAAATGAAACTAGGAGTTAATTACTAAAAAGGAGATTATATATGGTACATAGTGGATAATAACTTTGAAAGGTGACAAATGTTTTTCCAAAGGTTCTAAATGAAACTCATTAGTTGGAATATTGAAGGTATGAACAATAGTATTAAAATAAGAACCATTAGATATTTAAGGAAGAGTAATAATCCTAGAATTCTTATTGTTTAAGAGACTAAAATGGATGACAAGTTGGTGGTTGATAGTAAAAACAAAATTTTGAAAGATGCATATATTGCTAGTGTTAGTTTTGTAGGTGATTTTGATGGGTTAGTAACCTTTTGGATTGAAAATGATGTTACAAGGGATATTTTGTTCAAATCCACCCATAATTAGGCATTAATATTCACTAAAAAGGAAGATGGTTTTATCTAGATTCTTTCAAACATTTATGCACCTGATTCTCCTTTAGGCCAAAGAAGATTATGGTGTGATCTTAACACCTTCAGATAGAATTATGGGAATTTGTTATGGATGATTTTGGGATATTTTAACACTCCACTTTATCTAATGGAGAAGAATGGAGGAAAATAAGAGTTCAATGATAGCATAGAGTATTTATTAGAGTTCATTACTAATAAAAATTTTATTTATGTTGATTTTATAGGCTCCTTATTCACTAGGTGTAACACAAGGTTAGGGGATAACTTGATTTAGTTTAAGTTGGATAGGATTTTGACTTCATTAGATTGGATGGTGAAACATTATTTTTTCTTGTCTTATTTACCTAGAATAGGTTTGGATCATAACCTATTACTTATTAATATGTATGATCCTTCTAAAAAGGATATAACTCCATTTAGATTTCAAAATATGGTTATAACATCATGATATAAATGGTAAAATAAAGGAATGGGAGTCTACTAATTTTTTAGGCACAGTTATGTTTATATTGATTAAAAAAACTTTAAAATGTTATAAGAAACATTAAAAGTTGGAATTAAAAAATTGGTAACATATTTGAGTAAAAAATGGACCTAAGAGAGGAACTAGCTTAGATGGAATATCAAATAGATGATATTAGCATGGACAAAGTCATCCAATCCAAAGAAAGAAACCTTTTGAGTAATTATCATTTTGTTATTACTAGAGAAGAGACCTTTTGAATGATGAAATATAGGTTGTTATGGCTCAATGAAGGTGATATGAATACAATATTCTTTCACCTTGCCACTATTAAACACAAAAGTCATAATAAAATTTTGGATATCATGAAGAATAATGGTAAAGTTAGTTCTAACATGTTGGACATAAAGGATGAAGTTTTGTAGTATTTTAAGAATTTTTTTACTGTAAATGCTAGATTGGATGAAACTCTATTGTAAAATCTCATTGAAAACATACTTGAGATAATTTATCAAAATAATAATAAGAAGATTTTAGCTCCTGTTACTTTTTAGAAGTTAAGTCTATTGTTTTCTTACTTCACAAGGATAAGGCACCAGTTTGATATGGATTTCTAGTGAATTTTTCCAACTTTAGTGGGATATTGTCAAGATGGACTTGGTTATAGCAGTATATGAGTTTTTTTCTTTAAGAAAAATACTTAGAGAGTTGAATAATAATTTTATATTATCGATTCCTAAGAATAATAGAGATTCTAATTTTAAGTATTTTTACCCCATAAGCCTTTTTAATATGGTTTACCAAGTCTTCATAAAAATATTATCCATGAAAATTTATCCTATGCTTGAGAAATTTATCTTCAATCATCAAGGAATTTTCATTTTGGGTAGATAAATATAGGATGCTATTATTATGGTGAATGAGACTAGAATTAAATGGATAAAGGTAACCAAGCTAGAATATTAGTTAAACTTGATATGGATAAGGCCTATGACAATGTTGATTGGGAATTCCTATATAGGGTCTTACTTAAATTTGTCTTCCATTAACATGTTATAAGGTTGCTTCAAACCTACATTTCCATTTCTATGTTTTCAATTTTGATCAATGAAATATCTTAAGATTTGTTTGGTAGTAGGCAAGATATTAGACAAGTTAATCTTTTATCTCCTTTTTTATTTATCATAATGGTTAAATTCTTGAGGAGTTCCTTGTTGAAATCTATAAGACATAGAAGAATCAAAGGTTTCAGGCCTACAGGTGGTGTGGAACCCACTTCGCTTCAATAACTTTTTAATGATAAGATTGTTCTAGAAGTTAGTTTTTTGAGGGAATCCAAGGATATTAAAGATGTCATTAACAATTATGAAGAGGTTTCCAAGCAAAAAAAATAGCTTTGACAAAATCTCATTATTTTTTTAAATACACCTCTTCACAAGAAACAAAAAATAACTCATATCATGGGCTATAAAATTAAGGATTTACCCTCTTCATACTTGGGGATGCCACATTTTATTATTAATATTCCACAACAAGCCTAGAATTATTTATTGGATAGATTTCAAAGAAATTTAGTAGGTTGGAAAGGCTTTGTTCTTTCTTATGTAAGAAAAGTGATGCTCATTAAGAGCACCTTATAGAGAATATTTAAAATGCCATAGGTTATTACAGAGAATATTTAAAAGACTTAGAAAAGATTTCTTTGGTATGGTTCAAAATAAAAAAAGTATATTCCTATTGGTGCCTTCAAATAAGGTTTATATTCTTAATAATTTTTTTGTTCTTGGGCTTAGAAAGATGGAATCTATGAATAAATTCCTTGTGGAAACATTGCGTTAGAGGTTTATAAAGAAAAATATAATCAATGGACAAGTATTATACAAGCTAATATTTAGGGGTTAGATAGGTGATGATTTTCTTTTAGGAGGATCAATTCATAATAGGCTCCTATTTTTTGTATTTGTTAATTAGTAGTAAAGATCATCTACTTAAAGGATGTAAATGGAAAGTGGGTATTAGGGATAATGTGAGGTTATGGCAATAGTCTTGGTTGTTATACCATTCACTAATGGAATTAGATATTGGCATCATATTGGATTTCTTCTTCAAAGGGAGTATGGTCCTTGGGTGAAAGATTATATTCAGGTCTTAGAGAGAGGGAGAAAGTAGAAACATCTGAGGGTAGATAACTTGGATGATGAAGGTAAGAAAATTTTATAGGATTTGAATATTTTACCCCAAGAGATTCATGTTATCAATTTTCTTAAATAGAATGAGTTTGTATGGAATGATTATTTTGATGGGACTACATTGTCAAATATGGATATAATATTGTGCTTGATGTTACTCAAGATGGTTTTCCTTGGGGTGAATTATGGATTAAAAAGTTGATTTTTAAAATTAATATCTTTATATGGATGATTGTTCAAAACAAAATTCTTACTATATATAATCTCAAGAAGAAAGATATGATTCTTAAAAATATATTCAAATTATGTGAAGAAGAGGAAGATTTTGTCAATCATTTAATGTTTCATTATCCCTTTGCTTTCAAATTTTTAGAAATATTATGGTCAATTTTAACACTTCTTGGGTTCAACCTTCCTACTTTCTTGAGCTATGAAACTCTTGGAATGCTCCTTTTAGGAATAAATATTTGAAAAATATGTGGAATCTATATTTTCCTCATATGCTATAGGGTATTTGGAGAGAGAGGAATGATAAGATTTTTATAGGTTTCAAGTCCTCTATTAAAAGGTTTGATATTAAACTTAATGATATTTTATTGGAGAATTTTAGGATCTTTTTCATGGGTAAAAAGGAATTGTTTAATGAGGTTGAGGTGGAGTGGTAGGAAACTAGAAGTTAATAAAAGAGAATAGATCAGTTTTTGATCAAATAATTAGTTTAAGAAGGCTATGAAATGGTGTGTATCATCCCATAGTTGGGTAAAATTAAAATTTTATGGAGTTTCCAAAGGAAACCCAAGATTATCAGGAGAAGGGGGAATTATCTAGGAAAATAAGGGAGAGTTTAAGTTGCCTATGATATAAATATGTGTATCTAAACTAATAATTGGATAAAAGCTCTGATTGTAGTGTGGGGTCTTCAAGTATCCAAAGAAATAGGGGTGTCTCAACTAGTTTTTGAAGGGGACTCCCCCAATATTATTAATTATCTTTCCAAGAAATTTTAAGCCAATTGGACAATTAAATAGATGATGGAGGATGTGTTTATTATTATTGGATCCTTTGAATCAGTTTGTATATATCATGTGTACATGGAAGGGAACCAAATTATATATTTTTTTACCAATCTGGGATTGATCTCCCAAAGCTTCACAAAATGAGTTAGAAAATAAGAGTTTTCCAATATTATTTTATGAAAGATACCTAGAGAAGTTTCTAATTAACAACATTATGATCATTGTCAATACTAAGATAAGGATGGATGGGGTCATTATCCCCATGGTTATTTATATGATTTTTTGGATTGGAATAATTATCATTAAGAGGGTTAAGTTAATTATTTTCATTCATAAAGAGCATTGTGATTGGTGTAGAGTGGCTCATGGGAATAAATATTACCAACATATCCATGTCATGATTAAGTAGTATAAATGGTGTAATGATTGGAAAAGAAAATTATTAATGTGATTTTATACACACCACATATTCCTACAATATATCCTCTAAAATTTTAGGATCTATGAATAAAATTCACTCCAAGGCATGAGTTATAGGGTATTCAATTTTGTAAATAACTTGGTGGTGGAATAGAGATGAACAATGGGTTATTTACCTAAGATGGTTTGGATGTATGGAGTCTAAAATAAACCATAGGCCTACTTGAGATGGATATGTTAATTATAACCTAAGGTGGATTCGATTAAAAATTATAAAAAGAGGGAAGGGTAAGATAAAAAACTAAGGTTTTTGAACCAAAGATAAATAAAACCCTTCCCAATGGGACCTTATAATATGGATTGGAAAAGTGATTATGAATTAATTATTGTTGTATATTGATATCATCACACAAACACAATTAGATTTCCAAGGAAATAAATATAGTAAACTACAATTCTCATAATCAAAGGTTGTTGCCAATGTCTGATTACAATTACACATCTTAAAAGGGAGATTATGATTAATAACTAGAAAGCATTTAAATTAAGTATATCACAATCTAAATAATTGTATCAAAAACACTTATAACAACCTAAATACTAAAATACTAGTATGATAGAACTTATTCAATGATTCACAAGATTTGGAAAAGAAACATGCACATCAAGACAAACTTACAAAATAATCCTTAGATTTTATTATTTATATTAATTATAAAATTATCCTCCTTTTAGAATTCAGAGGATACAAGTATACATATCTTGGGATGGGGATGACTCATCCTTAATCAAATTCTAAATTTTCATCTTCTATTATAGTAACTGGGTGTCAAAACCCATATATATTGTGCATGTATACATACAAATATTATTCATCAAACAAAATTATTAAATACAATATATATGTGCCAAAAATAGATTTGAGACTTAAGTCTTGATTAAAAATAAAAAACATATATAAATTAATATTTTTATTTGGCCACAATTGACTATGGATCATACATGCTTATAGTTTAGGCCACTCTACACATAGTTACAACTAGAGTTACAACTGGAGTTGATGGAGGCACTGGTGGAACTATAATTGAAAGTGTCACAAAAATGGGGCCTTTATATTTTTACACTATATCATAGCCCAAAACTTGAAGCTATGTACTTTGAGGTGGATAAGATATAAAATATGTACCTACCAAAATATGATTATTTTTGAATTCCTCTAACTACTTGTATAATGCATGACTCGCTTCAAAATTAATCTTGATTGTCTCATAGTCAATGATATATATTTTAAATAAAATGGTATCTTAGCCATTATATTTTCATGAATAATAATTTAAGCCTTAAATTCCATGTTTAACGTGTCTGTGTTAGCTTCCTTATCCTTCAAAAAAGTTATTAATTGGATGATTTATTAAAAAAATTTAAATATAGTGCCCTACACTTCTACACAAAAACTATTAGTAGCTACTTGGAGTAAAACTTAAAAAATGGGCCTTGGTACTAGCTTCCTCAGAGGTGTATATAGATCTACAATCTTCATATCCTTCAAAATTAATACTACCCATTGCTTATGACTTATGAATTACTATACTAAGGCATGCATTTCATTATGTCACTCTAACAAATTATCTCTTCTAGTTTTCATGTAGCTTTAGCCCATAGTAACATCAAGGATAGATATCAAAAATAAGTATGCATAACCTATAAAATTGAACTTGGCATTCACATCCTTCATTATTCTATATTCTTGGGTTACATTGCCTCATTCCAAATGTGACTCAAATTTTGCATGCCTTATTGAACCAATGATATTATATAGTTTCATATCCTCCCCTTGTACATTATCTATAATATCTCAATGGGATTGTATAACATTTATTTATTTTGGCCTTTGATTTTATTGATTATAATTTTTAAACATTGGCTTAAGCACTCTTCTAATTGCATTGATAAAACTATAAGGATATTCCTCATATTTATTTGGGTCTATGGGGTGGACCTTCATCTTATTATTTAGAGAGAATATGTATTATCTTTTTTGTACCTAAACATTTTCACCCTCTAATAACACAATATTCCTCTTGACATTTCTTAGTGTGTCAATATTCTTATCAAAATGGAACCCCACATTTTGTTGCTCAGTGATAACCAAGTTTTGTCTACATGCCTCCTCTTCATAGAATATTTGAATATAAGGAGTAATTATCATAATAACTTGTGATTTTTTAGTCTTTGTAGATGTAGAGGTGGAAAGAGGATATTGAATTTATGGGAGCATTGATGTTGAATCAAGTTAGGTAGTAGGAGAAGATGTAACTAATTCAAGAAAAAATGGGATGGCCTTTCTCAAGGTAGTGACCTTATTATGTGGAGGTGTCTCAATAATATTCTTGGTTTTTTTAAGTCCTACATATTAAGAATATTTAGGAGTAATCCATGCAGCTAAAATGGATGTAGACACTGAGTCTTCAATATTCAACCACTTATTTAGTTTAATAGAGTGTGGACTAGCTTCACTAATGGATGTATTAGTTACACGGTTTTGAATCAAGCTCATATTAGTAATATAACTATTAATATGGTGGATGGTATTAGGGAAATCAAAATTTAATGGTCCCTGCACTATAGTTTGAAATTTTGGCATTGTGAATGCTTGAGGCCTCTTGAGTGGGCTAAGAGAACAAAAAATAAAAGAATGTAAATAATGGGTATCTTATATTGTGCTATATATAGTAATTTTTATTACAAGAGACACAAAATTATAAATATTTTATGTACTTATAATTGAGGGTTAGCCATCACTCAGAATAGGAGGGGCGATGATGGTTACAATTGTAGAGTTGTTTATTCAATTAAAACCTCTACATTAATTCCATATGTGGGACTTTGTTAGAGGTAGAATAACTAAGAGAGGGGGTGAATCAATGAGCCTAAATATTTCAATTTTAATTATAGTCCTTTAAACTATTAACCAATTAGCATATATCAACTTGATCAAGCAACATTAACAAGAGAGCTCAATCATTCAATGCATACCCAAGATCAAACATATAACACATAGTTATTATGGGAAAATATCATGGGGAATAAAACCCACTCTCAAGTCTAAAAAACATGGAATAATATCCTATAATAAATTACAAACAAGAGACTGGTTAACTCCTTTAGACTAGAAAACCTTGATCATATCCTCCTGACTAAAGGTATTTAGTGAAACACCTATTTCACAAGGAGCAACTACCCCTAAAGAAGATCAAGCCATTAAAAACCTCCTTGAACACTTCCACCTTAGAAATGATTTATTTAACACATAATGATGTATCTTTATTTATCTAAACCCTGCGTGAACTCTCTCTATCTCAAATAGGCCTCTCACATAGGAATGCCATAATTTCTTTCCTTCACTCAAACTATCCTCATATGTACACTCAAACCTCTTTAAATATCCTAAAACTATAATATCACTATTTATAAATCAAAAATATGACCTAATTTTCATACACATAGTCTCCAATCTTCTCTACTTAGCATCTCATCCAACTAGGCACTCTACCTCTATTTCACTCCATAACATGCACATGCACCTTGCACTTGTCTTCTTCACACATCTAGAAACCAACACATTTGGTTTCAATATATATAGAAAAAATCATGAATTATCAAGTTAAAAATCTTTCTTTTTCAGCCACAAAATATGCCTTCACCCTTAAGGCATCTCACATGGGTCACACTTAAGCACAATCCACTTTCAAATAGGCCTAAGTCACTTTTAGGTCCTATGGAGACCCAATCATCTCTTTAACACTTCTGTGAGCAAACTAAAAACATAGAAACACTATTAAAATGCATGGACCCATTCTATATAATCTATAGTTACTCATTAAGTTCCAACAACCATCAAATTACCCTTTTACTTAAGCATAATTCACTTAAACAACATTCTATGCACACAATCATTATGAATGAAAACATAGTCAACTTCAAAACCTTTTTTCATATTGTATATGATTAGTAAAACCTTCATAATTCACATATAGAAACATTATGGATTATAAAAGAATCCCATATATCTAATTCATCATTATATATTGAAAAAACATTAAAACAAGCTCAAATGCCCTTCTTGGGTTACTTGCAGAACATGCATGAACACAGTCAAATTTGGAGCTAAATATCTTTGTCTACACACACTTATATATCTTAAAATCCATATTTACATATTCACCTTAGAGTCCTCTATAACTTTTATTTAAACATCATGGTCAAATTCATCTTTGATCAAAATATATGGTCCAAAAACCATAGACTGGTTTTTCCCTTTGTGTTAGAGGACTATGCTTGCATCTCATGTCCTCTCAGCTTTAGATCAATCTCACACCATTGATCTTCTCTAAAATTTAATACATATAGTGTAAATTCCCAAACATTAAACATTTGATAGTTGACCTCATCTTGTGTAATCTATAAATTTTAACTCAACACACTTTATCGATCTTTTGTACATAGCTCAGTCTTAAGACAAAGCTAAACATCTATTACTTTGACCTCTTGACTTTAATATAGACCATTTATCTCTATTTTTATGATCTCCCATTCACCATTGATACTTGGAAGAAGCTTGATATTTATCTCTACTCAATATTAAACATTGAACACCTATACTCATCTCACTACTTCTTGACATCTTGGAGCAAACATGCTTCGTTGATCTCCCCATGGGTTGATCAAACTTTATCTTGTGAAAATTTGATGATGGGAACCTTATTTATTTTCCTATAAGGCCAACTTTTCTTATTCATGTATTTTACCTCGCTCACTCACATGTTCTCAAATTTGGACCATATGAACTCCTCACATAGGATAATCTAACCATGTGATAAAATTATGTTGGAACCCTCACATGTGTGAAATATATTGCCATTAAAATTTCTTCTCAAAATCTTTTGTCATAGAGCCAACTATGCTTATAACTTATCTGGGAGGCCAACTTTGAACATGCATATCTTCTATCACACTTTAGTGCTTGACCTAAAAATTATCACAAATCAACTAGGTAGAAAATTGAACAAACCCATATGATCACCTTATCTTGAAACATCCACATGTGTGAGATATGAATACACCAAAAAAATTTACTCAGTTATTCCTTGCCTCATGAAAATTTGGCTTAGTATGGGAAAACACTATCAATATACCTAGGAGCCAAACCTTACACTTGCATATCTTTTGATGCATTTAGTTACATGACCTAAGATTTAGCATATAAAAACTAGGAAAAATAATAAACAAATACATGTCACCATTTCTTCCTGACTCATCCACATGTGGAAATGGTGGCATCATCAAAATGCCTACTCATATTTTCTACCAGTAGACCCAAATTATCTAGATAAAAACTATGGACAACCAAATGAATTTCACTTATGCATACAAGAATTTAAAGAATATAAAAAATCTTAGTGACCTATTTCATATGCTTAAATCACCATAATCATCTTTGAAAGTACCATTTTTGAGTTGAAACCATTCTACTCCTTTTTTAGCCTTTTAAGCACGTAGAAGTGGTCAGGAGGTTTGTGCCTAGTATGACTAGTTGAAAGGGTTATAGGTAAAACACCTTTGGGAGGTCATACAAAAATTAGAGAAATTAGTTTATATAAAAATATTTCAATGATTGGTCAACTATTCTTTATGAATCATCCCTAACAAGTTGACTATGTTTTTCTACTCACTATTTCCTACACCCTATAGGTTTTGCTATTACATAGATAGTTCCATATAATCCAGTTACTAATATGGTTTATAAATTTTTTTACTACCTTCTCTCATGTTCCCCATTCTTGGTTTCAATTTTCAAGGTGTTTGGATGAGCCAAGTACCTCAAAGTTGTAGGGGAAGACATCATTCTATGTTGCAGGTAGATTTTCATCATTTTTAGAATCTTCATGATTTGATGGTGACTTCACTATGTTTTTATAATTTCATACTCATTTTTATAAGGTATTTGTTGTACCCTTTTCCTTCCAATATCTTTCTCTAAGTAATACTCCATGAGGTTACAGTCACAAGAATCAAGCAGTCAATTTATTCTATAACTATAACACACAAGTTCTCTCATAGAGGAATTCACATTGAGAAGGAGGTATTAACACTATTTTAGATCCTTTATATTAATATTAATCTTGAGGTTTAAATATAGTCTTAAAACTCATTTATTGTGAATATAAGGTACATCATCTAACCTCATACTCACTACCTATCTATATGTAATTCAGAATGTCCACCTACAGGTGCTTGAAAGGGAAAATCACATTGAAATCAAGCTATCTTGACTTAATATAAGTCTTAAAAAAATTTATGGGATACATGTTAACATTTAAACAAGTTAAAAGGGTTATTAAAGGCTCACACACCATGTATATGATTCATTATTTCTGCCCACTACCTTGTCTACAACTCCATTAGCACCTACAGGAGGGTAAGAATACCAAAATGGAATTTTGGACATTGCTTCAGGTTTTTCATGATGTATGAGTTGTGTTTTTAATATTTTAAAATTTCTATAAACCCTTTTAAATTTCAAATATATACAATTTTCCACACTTGCATATACTACCTACATACCAATCAAGGTGCAGATACAGGTATCTGATGATGCCATCATGATAAGAATGAGAGCCTTAGTGGTGATTTAAATCCCCTTGAAGTATTATAAGTTAATTTTAATGAATTTATATATGCCTTGGATCCATTAATATAAAATTTGATTCACACTAGATAAACTCATGTTTACTACCTATACATTAGAATGTCTATTTATAGGTTACACTAGCAAAGCTATGAAAATACTTATTTGAAAGTGTTGAGAACCTTATTGATGAAATAGTGTTTGATTTACACCATGTAAACCATATTTGAATTAATAATTTGTAATATTTCATTTGAAACTAACATTAAAATATGATATGATATATTCAGGGCTTCTTTCCCTAAAAACACAAAACAAAGGTCTAAGGCTTTTGGTCAAGGTCATATTACAAGGTTGCTAAGAGTTTTAGGGTATATAAATGACTAAACCTTGTATCTTCCATTTATTAAAATTAATTTTAAAATTTTTTAAGTTAGAATATTAGTGTAAATTTATTTTTGGAGTCCTCAAAATTTCCATTTAATCACTAATTCCATTCATTGACATCTACAAGATTGGATGTTTTGAGTGAACTTGTACTCCAAGTTGGTAGTTCTAAACCATGATTTCATGATAAAATGTTTATATGTAGTTAAATTAATATATATGATCTAATTATCATCAAAATTAAGGGACATACAATGTTTTAGGTCTTATACTCACCTACAGGTTTCTCTTTCCTAAGAAGTTGACCTACAGCTAACTATTAGCTTCTATGCCACCCACAATAAAGACTTAAGTAGGGAAACACTCATATTTATATATTAAATAAATTATTACAAATTATTAATAAAATCATTATATTTTTCCTATAGTTTAAATGACTTAAATTTTAGGGAGAAAGGCACCTACAAGACCCCACATAGTCAACTATAGCTGACTGTGAGGGGCAAAGAGTAAATGGAGTGGGTTTATTAAGGTAGATATAACCCAAATATAGAATGAATAGGTATAAATAGTTATAAGTTATATTTTAATGTTTTATATATACTCATGCAAGGTTTCCAAGGTATAATCCATATAAGGTCATCTATAGGTGTCCCTCCAAAATAGAGACATAGTTAAGAAAGTTCCACATAATCTTGATTGATCAGGGTATGGGATGAAGTATTTATAGATTTTAAGTATTTTATAGACTTTTATAAACTTAAACATGAAAATTATGTTATCCATAGGCTATTTACAATATAAAATAAGTAGATAAAAGGTCCTAATCAGGTAACACACAGTCCACATCATGAATCCTACACACAGCTTGCTATATATAGTCAGTCTTGGAATATGAGGAAGTTGGAAGGCCTATTGATATAAATAATGGATTTTTTATTGTTTATATTATATTTATTACCCTAATTAATATTTAATTGGTCTATAAAAATAGGGTAAGTGTTCTCTATTTTGTTTCAGATGGAGGGTACTTCCATAGAGTCAAAACTAGCAGGTTTTAGAAAATGAGGAAAAAAGAGTGGACCAAAAGATAAAATAACCTTGTATTAAGTTTTTTAAATTTTAAATACACCTAGGTAAAACATTTAAATTCTCAAAAATTTAGTAATCCCAACAAGATTTTCTAGAGCCTCAAACTTGCATGTAGGCCTAGTAGGCAAGGTTTAGGCCTAGAAGCCAAATGAGAGGTCACCTTGAATTATAGAATGAGATAATATTTATAACCATTTATAACATGTTTATAGTATTAATTTTTACATTTATGAGCTATTATAATTTAAATAAGTCACAATGAAATACATGTTTAGCTCAGAACCACATCATGGCCTGTGCAAAGGAGAAAACAAGCTCGATAGGAGAGGTTTGATTGCTCATATCACTTTTGATTATTTACACGGAGATAAAATAGTTTTATAGGGTTTATTATGGGTCACAAAAATCCATTTTTTGGAATTATTTTACTTATCTAATGTCAAATATTCATGAACAAATCTTAAGATCAAAAATGGCCTAAAACCCTTGCAAACCCTTAAATAAGGACCTGATGAAGGAAATGAAGATGTAAATCTTATATAATGGAATATTTTACATATAATTATTATTTTATGTTATATGGGAATATATCAATATACCCCCCATACTTCTATACAAAATTGTATTGATGGGGTACAAAATAGGGTATTTCTAACTATTTTGTGTGTTGCACAGGTTCTAGGAGGTTTCAAAAGATGAAATAAAATTTTGAAGGAATATTAATAATTATTATAACTCCCCATGTCCATTTAATTCCTTTTAAAAACTCATAATTTTCCTAAAATACATCTCATCTGAGCTTAACAAAACTAACATAATGAACATGATAGTGAGAAGGGTGAAAACTTCAAGTGAAAGTATTTTTAAGGTGTGCCTAATGCAACTAAGTAAATTTAGGGTCTTTAAAAGTGTCATAAACTCCATTTTAATAATTTATATGAAAAATAAATCTAATTTTTAGGTCAAGTGTGAGGGGTGTGTGAAAGAGTATTTTTATTTAACTACAGGTAGTGATGGCTCACCTCTAGAAGTTTTCAGATGATTAGGATTGAAAAAATTCATGGAGAGGCATGTATGAAATCATTACCTCTCATTAAAATAATTATACCTATCCCTAATAAGTTTTTTTATGTTCTAAAAGGGGTGAATGATGAAGGCAATTTCTTTGTGTAGAATGAGAACTCTTACACCACTTTTCATCAGTTTCATGAATTGTAAATCCACTTATATCTTCTAACATTTAATGGTAAATTTACATCCTATTCTCATTCACATGTAACTCCTTTTATTAACTTTAAAAGTGTCCTTGTGACCTCTGGACTTCTTTATTATCTTCTTTCTTTCAAGTTATTCAAGAATTAGCCATTTTGGCCTCTATTAAATATGTTCCACCTAAGTATGGTGAATCCCTAATCATTTGAATACATAGATCAATAATACTACTAATTTTACCTCTTATATGACTATCTATAGTGTTCTCACTTGGATGATCAATCGTGCTTAGTGATGACTATTATTTCCTTACCATTTTTATCTCATTCTCTCACCTATTTGTAGTTGGAAAGCTTATTATTGTAGTCCATGTGAAGTTTTATATTTATGTGTCAAGTTTGATTTAGTTATTATATTCCAATAGTGTCTTTCTAAACCTCTTATTTAGTCCTCCTAGCCTAAACATTCATCACAACCTCATAATAAAATACTAATGTGAGAAGATTCAAATTAGAGAAGTGTATATTTATTTAGTCTCATGGTCTCATGTGTAACATGAATTTGGTTGGTATTAATCAATAAATTTTGTGTATCACCTCCTTTAGGATAGTTTACTTTCAATTTTATCTTGTTTTTCCCTTACAAACTTAGGTGTAGTAGTGATATACAAGTGGTACATCAAGGGAGCTAGTCCTATCTAGAGATTCGCCTCATTCTTAGGATACCCACAACCTAAAGGTGTTTTAATTATACCACTTAGATGTGGAGAGCTAGGACATCTCCTCAAAAGGTACAAATCTAGGTGATAACACCAACTACTACAGTAAATTGGCTCAATAAATTTCATAAAATTATATGAGATATCAGTATGAAAAATTCTATGATGTGGTAACAGTCTATAAAATAGTTTTAGAAGATGAAACTAATTTGTATTTTGTAATATCAGGCACACATTTCAAGGCATATGTACCTTAGACATGTTTCATGATGAGACTATAGATAACATTGTAGCAATGTATAAAATTCTACTATAACTGTGAATCTGAATCATATAATTATGTGCTTTTTCCAATTCAGCTTAACTATGTAAGTCTAGAGAACATGCTTCCAAATCATGCCCCCACTATATATGGAGAAATATAATAACTAATATAATTAATAATGTGGATAAAATGATTCCAAAACATGCCCCCACTATAAATTGGGAATATTGAATATTGAGTAAGTGTGGAGAACATGCTTCTAAAGCATTCCCACACTGAATCTAAGAATTGTGAATGTGTGGAATCCATGCCCATATGACATGCCAACATTAAATTTGAAAAATAATATAAGTATTGTATACTTAATAATGTGGATAACATGCTTCTAAAACATTCCCTATTGAATATGAAAATGTGCCAAATGTGGAGAACATGCCTCTATAGCATGCCTTCACTAATATTCCCCCCCCCCCGTCATATTTAAGGTGAGGAAAAGATAATAAATAGTAGTCATCTCACCTTGGAAGGATAATACAACTGTATAATTTGTGAATTTAACCATGTAGTATATAGAAGGAACATGTTAAATTAGATATAACATTGAAGTGCATAGAACCAATGTGATCACCTAAAGGCCTAAGATGCATGATAAATATCATGGAGACATCTAGATAGTTATAATACAAGGTTAATAAGACATAAATAACACACACAAGATAACTCAAAATCAATTCAAAAGGCAATGGTCCAAGGAAACCATAAATAAAGGGCATGTTCAAATGTTTCATAATAAAATATATGTGACTAAGTTAAATATCCACAAAATCAAGGATGACATATTCAAATGTCCATACAACAAAGAATGACATATGAAAATGTCAAAAAAGCATAAATAGTCATGGTGTCCACATGAAAAGTATCATATTCAAATTCTTAAACAAGTAATACAATAGCAAGGAAAACATAATTAATCAACATAAACATGCATAGTAGCCCATGAATCAGATGAATTAGGAAAAAATGTCAAGTATATATCATATAAAGTACCTTGTGTAAGATATAATCATGGATAAAGTCATGTGTAATTAAATACGTAAGCTCAAACATGATAATGAAATGTGATCATTGAACTAGATAGCATGTGTCTATCAAGATCAAATAAGTGGATGCCCCCAATGTTTACATCACATTAGTAGAAGGAAGGCCTAACATCTAAAATATGAATAGATCACATATCTTCATATGCATTTATCACATTAAAATTTAATTATGAAATATATGTGTGTGTGTCTATAAATAACTTAATATTCCATCCATTATCATGGAACTAACACATAGATGCCAAGGGGCCAATGGAACATGTAGGTGTTAAAAATATTTTTCAAATTTTGAATGTTTTTTTTTTAAATATTTTTGGAAGTTTTAAAGAGGAAAGATCATCCTATAATTCCATCCAATGTATGGTCATATATGACTCCCCACTATGAACCTAGTGTAATAATATGTTTACACTATCAAGGAACATGTATAGGTGCAATATGTATCACTATGGTATCAATGGTGATTTATATATGTAAAATAACTATGGTTATTAAAAATAGTAGGAGTAATAGGATTATGGGTTCTTGGATCCATATTTGAGTGTTTTTTATTTTCTTGGCATAGTAATAATATGTACATTTAAAGGTGTTTTAGATAACTAAACATGGTGTGTAGTAGAAGATGGGGATTTCATAGAATCTATTGTATGTCTTTGATTTAATGGTCTATAAATTGAAATCCACCTAGTAAAGGGGATTGTCTATTTATTACCCTTTTGTGGTGAATTATCCTTATAGGCTTGATAGCTAGTTTTTATGGTATAAGTTTCTCTTGTTCAAGAATTATAGAAACTATAATTACCCAATTAGCATGAATGTATTTAACACACCCATACACTCTATTAGGTACTGTTCGAAGATTGTGTATCCAAGGTCTTCCTAATATCATATTAAAGATGCCTATGGAAGCGATAACTAAAAATATAGTAACTACATGTGTGGGACCAACTTATAAAGGTAAGTCAATATCACCAAGAACCTTTTGGGAAGTCACTTTGAATGCTCTAACTTATCTAGTATAATGATGTAAATTATTTTGAATATAACCTAAGTTATTAAGTAATTTAATGGTGAAAACATTTTCACTTTCACCATTATTAATCATAACACTACATATAGGGTGTTTATCAAGGTATGCTCTACTGAATATAGAATGAAGATCAGAGACACATGTCATGTGTAAGTACCAATAATCCCATCGAGTGGGTGATCATAATGTTAGGGAGGAGGATGTGCATTATATTCCATTTGAAATTTTGGTTACCTTTTATAATGTTCTTGTAAAGGATTGTTAAATATTATTTGTTTATGGTGATCACTAGGTTGTGATTTTGATTCCTTTGGAGGATCCTTAAAATATAATATTTTGGTCATTAATAATATCTTGGATCTTGTGCTTTAAGGTAAAACATTTACTTATATAATGCCCTAGTAACTAATGATAGTCATGATAAACATCATATCCTTTAGGTATAGGTCAACTCATATCAAACTCTAGAGAAGGGAGAGATATAAGTTGACACTCTAGTAACCATGGGAATAAATAAGTTTGGGACTTGGGTAAATGGGATTATTGTCTCCTTGGTGCATTGGATAAGACAAATTGATTAGGCTATTTTGAAACTGTGGTGTTTGCTTATTTTTTAGGCTTAGGAGGTTTTACCTTATAACTTGGCTTGATTGTAAATTTGGTACTATATTTAGATGAAAATAGTGTGTTTATTACATACTTGAGCTTATTCAATGAAATAAGCTTCATTTCACAATCCCTTATAACATGCCACAAGTCATCGAAAGATTTAAACTTTTTTAAAATAATGGACTCATGTAAAGGAGAAATAAAATTTTGCTTGAATATGTATTTTAACACCTTATCTACCATAAGATTGGTCATTTTAAATAGCATTATCTTATGTCTCAATACATATTCATTGATAGGTTCATTGGTTCCTTATTTTATTTTGTCAATTTGGGCATATGAAACCTTTTCATAAATATTAATGGAAAAGTGTGTCAAAAACTAGTCTATAAGAGGTTTAAATGCTTTTACATATTGGAGAGGTAAATCATATAACCATGTCAAATTGTAGTCTTTTAGGATTCTTGGAAATAATTTAGTTAAAATTTTATAATTGGAGGCATATCCAAGATATGCCACATGAGAGGATCAAATATGTTTCTTAGGATCAGCCTTACCATCATAAAATGGAAAATCAGGTGCAAAAAACCTAGTTGGTAAAGGGTGTAAAGATATCTCAAGTACAAGAGGGTTATGCAGCACATCTTGAGAATCTAAAGCATGAGGGTATTTCAAAAAAAATTGATTAATGTTTGTAACCTTGTCTTCCAAGGTCTTAATAACTTAAAGGATTGATTAATTGTAGACCTAGTGGGATTAAGATTAGCAAGTTTAGTAGTCACCAAAGGGGATGTAAACATGGTTTGAGTAGTAAAATTTATTGAAACTAGTATTTATGTTGAAATAATTAGTAATTCCATGGTAGATGTAGCAATAGTAGTTTTTGTAAATAAGAGTTTAAATGCATAACCCATGCCCCCACTATATGTAAGTGGATTCATGGACGTGTACTTAGTTATAGTACCTTATAAGGATTTACCATCATTAGTGAGGTAGCCTTAGTTTTATCTTGTTTACTTATTTCACCTCTTGTAACATACAAAAATGCATCCATTAATACCTTTTTATTTTTGAGATGAGTAATTAATGATTTTTTATCTTCCATTTCAACTTAGGTTTTGCACTAATATTTTCCATTGCTTCACAAATGAAAATTTTGAAATTTGTAGCAAAGTAAAACAATTAAGAAAAAATCAAAAAACCCTAATTTAACCTAGGGTTTGATGTTCAAAGATTGGGTTCACCAAAGTTTAACCCTTAAATGATCTAGGTGATCTTATTATTACCCCTATATTATATTAAATGGGTATATAGAAATGAAATGGCACACGGGTGATAATCATAGCTATAGTAATCAAATTAGATGCTAAACTCAGATATAGGCATATGCTAAATTCATAAAATTGAGATAGTCTAAATATGAAAAGTAAAACTAAGCTATGTATGTAAATGATAAGGAATTAAATTTAATTATCTAATTCTAATGCTAACATAGCATTGATTTGTAATAAACAAGAAGGTTAGAAGATAGTTTTGAAATAGTCATCAGATTCTAGATTTGATGCTTCTAGAGATCTAGCCACTAAGTCACCCTAGGATAGTTGCATTGATTCTATTATTTTGGTTTGAAATACTTGTCATGTATGTAATACCCACATTGAAATGGATGTAACCACTTTTATGTTTTTGGTTTTTACTTAACCTTTGCTTTAGTGCAATCAAATCTGGGTCATGGATTGTCACTCCTTGTAAAATGGCAAAAGCCTAGTTCTTCATCTTCATAGTGAACTTGGGTAAAAATAGGTTAATTTTCACATAGTTTGATGCTAATCCCAAATACCCCACTATCATTGGTCACTAATTACATATCCAATACTCTATAAGATGGCATTAGTCTCATGTATTTCTCCTCTATATATTGGCTTGTGTGTGAATCATGCAATATATGGAAAGCAAGTTCAACAATGACTTAGCTTGTAATTTTTAAAATTAGGCTATTAGGATGTTCCTTTAGTAATTTAGATCTATAAAAAAAATTTACCTCTAATTGGTATGGAAATAGGGAAGCATTTTTTGATTGAATGCTTGACATAGTGAATTTAATAAGTTATCTTGGCCTCTTTGGTATTTTTCTAGGTGAGGAATGAATGAGTGTTGATATTTTATTTATATCAATCCTTTTGTATTAATAACTTGAATTAAATCACTTTTTCCAACCATTATGATATGTTTCATTTATAAATTAGATGAATTTAGGGCATTGGACACTTGCATAGGGTCAAGATACTGGCATTGATGCTAGTGTCTATACCAGACATTAGTGTCAAGGGAAAAGGAAATAGGTATGGGATTATAACTTTAAAAGGTGGAATATAAGTACATTTTAATCATTATTAAAAATATAAAATGTTTGTGTCACC
Source organism: Torreya grandis (assembly GCA_037957365.1). Lineage (NCBI taxonomy): Eukaryota > Viridiplantae > Streptophyta > Pinopsida > Cupressales > Taxaceae > Torreya > Torreya grandis. The sequence goes on from JARHVA010002973.1 coordinate 604,196, forward strand.
AATATAAGACTATTCATACTAAGATATAGGCTAAGGGAAACAAGATAGAGTAGATGTAAGATTTAAAAAAGTGGGAAAGGTATAAAATTGAGATGAATATCCAAGGTCTAAGTTCTCTAAGTGGACAATATTGAGGTGTTATATATTCATAAAATAGTGTCTATAAGGTGAAATTCACAAACACATGTGGATGTGGCATTCTCTTTCTATCTCAAGTTCACAGGGTCTTTAAAATTTCAAGTGACATTATTCAAAGTTTGTAGACCCATCACTCCTTTATCATTTACTTAACTTAAGTTATTTTATACTAAAGGCTTCCCTATAGATAAAAAATAAGTATACCTTAATAAAAACATTAATAAATCACATACATTACTTTTTAAAAGTCTACAACATCATAAGAGAACCAATGGAAATCATCATGAGGCCACAGAGTCACAAAGTCATGGAGGTCTCTTTTTCTTATTGAAGTGGCCTCAATAAATGGTGTGGATCCATTGAAACTTTAAATTGACATTATCTATCCATATTTGGGGTTCTTCATTCATGCAATATATTGGCATACTATGATCATATCTCAAAATTTAACCAATAATGTAGCACATACAATGGTTTGAAAAAACTTGTTATAGAAAAATCAATACACCTAGAGATTATAATGTGATCATAGGGTCAAAAAATCATAGATAGGCCTATAATACTAACATTTTAGCTTTAAATTAAAGGGGCCTCTATGGACATGTAAATTTATGAATTTCATCATAGATTACAACTAGGTCCGTTAGTTGTGAATATTTGTATTTCGCATGAAAAATTGTGAAACTTAATTTAACACATATAATGTGGCTATGAATTGATTAATTATTTCATAAGGGTAATAAATTAAATTAAAAAATATTCAAATTTATAAATATGTATGTGGAATCCACTTTAGTTTTATAATGAAACATTAGGATAATTTTTGGTCGATAAAAACTATCTCCCAATACTTGTACATGGTGTAAATACATTTTACATTGGTGAATTAATATTTGTGAATATTACATGTCATGATGTGATTAGCTAATATGAGGTGAAATTTGGACAAATATTATATATTACTATGACAACTATTGTGTGGTACTAAGACAACTATGGGGAAACTAATTAGGATATAATTAGAACATGATTTCACACTAGTTAGAATCCAATAATAGAAACATTGAGATCCAATATAAAACTAATTTAAACCAATAATATAAATATTTAATCTTATATCATATTAGTTAAAAACTAATAATATAAATATTTTAATCTAATAACATACTAGTTAGAAACCAATAAGAGAAATATAAATATCTAATTTTAACAATAATAAAGCCATAAATGGCAATACTATAAGTCCATATTCTTAGACATATGTCTAGATTTAATGAAATTATGGTTTAATTGGCATATAAAATATTTTGACTTAAAATTCATCTATACTCAAAATAAGGATGGAATCCATAAATTCCTTAAAACTCTACATTGGTAACCTGTACATCAAACTATACTTCCTCCCTTAATACCAATTCAATTAATATCTCTACTATAAATAATCCTACAAATAATTTTATAAATAATCGTACTCAAAATCCTCTTATTGATAGTTCACAAGTCCTTACTAAGTTTCTAGACCAAATGGACCTTATGCAAGCTACATATTAGAAACAATGCAACAAATGTCTATATTTTTTATATGGTCAGTCAACCTCAAAAAGTTATTTGAAATTAACCTAGTCAACACTTTGATCCTCCTCTTATGGATTGTAATGGGAATATTATTCCCAACCTCCTATTCATAACAAGATACTTAAAAGTCTCCAAATTGAACATGTAGATCCTTATATTGTTTACATGGACATTGGATATACTCTAAAATCATTTCATATAATGGTACTACCAATACTAATATAGTTGTTAAATCATTTGGAAACCTCTACAAATAATGGATTCAAAGTAATATTTATGAAAATACCAATCTTCTATTAAAACTTTGAGCTAGAGATATATTATAATGGTAAAATTAACTTCTAACCCTTTCAATTAAAAATATAGAAAACCTAGTAAATGCTCTAGTTATATAATTCCAATATCATGATATTCCAAAAAATATCCTTAGTAAATTTGTCAATTTCAAGTAATTACCTAAATAATCCAATCAAGTTTTCATGAAATGGAATTATTTAACCCATAAATAGGATAACAATGTGGGAAAAAAATATTTTCAAACTCTTCATCACCACTTTGAATCCTTAACTTAATTATAAAGTAAGGTCGTTAAATCCAAATACATTGGAATAAAAAATTTATCAAGATAAAAGGCAATATTACCTTATGAACCAATTATAAAAATTGAAAATTCTAGTAGTGAATATTCCCAAACATTAACTAATGCAATAAAAATAAACACTTCGTATAGTAAATCTCACTAACCCATGTCAGGGTTATAATCTCTAAATAATTCAAACCTAAATACCCTACCTTGAGTCTTCAAGAGTTCAATAAAATCATGTTGCCTTCTAGGCACTCAAATTTTGAATATTCCAAGCCTTTCCCAACATCAATGTTGATTTTTTTTTGGTTTCATTCTAATGCTTTTTTATTCTCATTAATATTATTGATAACTTAATAAAACTTGCTTTTGACCTCAAGGTTGGTGAAAAAATTCAACCAAAAAAATATGTCTAAAGATTATTATAAGTAATATATTAAAGATTCTAAAGATGAATCAAATCAATCTCAACATAAACCTCAACAACATTCTAATTCCAATACTACTCATATTGATAACTTTGTGTGTTATTGATACCAACTATGACTAATACTACATCATTTCTAAATATGTTAACATGATAAAGGTTACTATAAATTTAAGCCCACTAATAAATATTCCATTACCAGACCTAAGAATCCTTCTCAAGATAAAAAGTTTCTCAAAGATAAAAACAATATTTAATATAACTTATAATACACCATCTAATGATCTAAATCCACCAACAAAGCCTCAATATAATAACCAACCTCATTATATTACCAAATTTCCTAAATTACATACTAGTATTCAACCAAAATATCATTATGGTTCTAACCAAAAATTATGCTAATGAAATTTTTTAGAAGAGCTCAACACTATGCTTTGCAATATTCCTCCAATGGAACTCATGACAACATCACCCTTTCATTGGATCTCTATCATATAATAATTTCAAGGCATGGAATAAATACCTTCTACAAATGAAACAAAAACATCTAGTCAACTTCCTTAACGTTCACAACATACTAAAATCCATACCATTGAAACCATATCACATCCTTACGTAATTAACAAATTTTCTATCAAGTTTATCAAGGGTGATATGGTCAATTATGAAATCCTTTTCCAAGTAGATAACCCAACTCTCTTTATTTATGTCATGATCAATTATGTTAAAAAAAGTTTTGGGATATGGTTAGATCATTAATGTCACACTCTTATGATTATTCAAATGACTAGGCTACACCACAAAATATCTTAATAAAACTAGACTTACTTGTCATGGATTTTATAATAACAAATAAAAGCCTCTTAATTTAATTTGGCTCCCTCTTACTATAAGATCCAAAATCATTTGCACTAATCTTATGGCTCCTAGTCTCTTATTTGTTATAACCTAATATTAATATTTTCTTGGACTTTCCACATGAGAAAAAAAAATTCCTCTAGTAGTTATTTCATAATTTGTTTACATGATAGTATTTTTTACAAACATGAAACAAATATTAACCCATGGGATCTTAAATTTATAAATTTTGAAACACAATGTCACATTCTTACTAAAAAGATATATTAATAACACTTGTTTCCATGAGTTCATGTGCATGCATCCTAACATGTAATTCACCCTTATTGACTCAAATGATGATGAACCCAATAATCTTCAAAACACTTTTAATACAACTAACATACCATAATATATTTTTTAACATATTCCTCCATCTCTTTTACATATAGAAAGCTCCATTCCCTTGATTGATGATGATAATGAAAACCTACCTCCTTGAAATGTTAATAAATATTTATATGATGAAGAATATTATGAATGTAATTCTTATTGGGTGACTAATTTTATCCAAGATCCATTATTACTTTATACTCAATATTTTATTCAAATTGTTATATCCACTAAGGATTATTCCAAGGAAAACCCTCAAAATCCTAAATGAGCATCCATTATTTCACCATCTTATGGTGAAATTTATGTTTTTTATAAACTCAACTAAGGCACTTGTATGCACTTCACTATCATCAAAACCTCACTAAAATTCATGATTTCAATTGAGATGTCAACTTGGTATGCCTTTCTCATGATATTTATCCTCATTTGATTCAAGTGATGAAGAAAAAAGTGTGAACATATAAGGCTATGTATCTCCCATTAATCCTCCTTTAGAAAATACAATTTTGGTGTTATAACAAATCTTAGGTTTTCCTTCCAAAACTTAAAATAAATATCTTTTAGAAATAATTTTAAAAAATTTAGAAAAAATAAGTGTATCATCCATTTTGATATAGTTTACAAAACTTTAAATAATTTTAACTATTTCAATCATACCAATACATTTCAAAAAAAAAAACACACTAAAAAAACACTTCAGCATAAACACTATGCATACCTTGTAATCTAACTATATTGACCAAATCGATAAAATTTAGAAAATTAAAATAGAATCTGATTTTATCAACCATGATACAACCCATAAAAACTATATAAATCATATTATATTGGCAATGTTGATATAGTTCATAACAAAATAGACTATATGTTTTAGCATACAGTTCCACCAAAATCAACTTTAAAATAACTATATCATCTAGATTATAGATCAAATAGAAAAAAATAATTATATCAGCCATGATCTAACTTAGGTTGATATATCTAAAACTAATCTATAAAATCATAGCTACCTCAGCATGTTTGATACCATAGAGAAAGTTTTCAAAACACATTCGATAGATCAAAATTTTACCTTAGATGCAAAAAACCACTACGCTAAGATAGATTCACATAGAATATGACAACAAAGATAATAATTATGTTAATTTTGAGGTTGATATTGAATATTACGGTCCTTTACCTACTTTACATAGTGAAAAATATATTTTAAAACTCCTTCATGTAAGGAAACCTCAAATTTCTTTCCAACATAATAAACTTGGACATTTTTAACATACACCTACATATTGTCACATTTTTTTGTCTAATATTTATCTAAAATATATTATCTCTAACTTGCCTCCTACTTATCACTTACAATATGGTAATGCCACACTAATCAATGAGACTAAGGAGATTAACCTAGGGTCACCTAATGATTATCATCCAATTATTATTTATTCCATTCTCACTCCTAAAGAGATGAATAAATTTATTTCAATGCTTCAAATATACATCAAATTGTTTACATGGTCATATATAGTCATCATGAAAATAATCCTATCATCATTTTCCATGATATCATTTATTATCCTAATGAAACACTTGTTCACCCAAAAAAATAAACTTCCCTCTAGAGGTTTCTAATCTTTATCACAAAGAAATAATCAATCTCTTTGATTCTAAGTTCATTAAATTATTATATTACTTCAAATGGGTATCTAACATAATTTCCATTCATAATAAAGTCACAATTTTAATTCAAATATCTATTGAATTTTAAAATCTCAACTTAGCTTACTCTAAGGATGATTTTTTATTACCTTTTATTAATGACATTGTTGGTTATATAGTAAATTATGAGATGAATTACTTTATGGATGAATTTTTTGGGTTATAATCAATTTTATATCACCCCAAATATCAAAAAAATGTATTTTTATTACTGAGTGGGGCATGCATTGTTATTCTAATATACCTTTTGGCCTTTAAAAATCCTAGGGAAACCTACCAATGTGCCATGATCTAAAATTTTCATAATTTTATCAACATGATATTTTAAACCTATGTGTATTATCTCTTAGTTAAATCCAAACACCATGAATATCATCCCCATGACCTACCTATCATCTTTGAGCATGTAGTCAAATATAATATTAATTTCAACACCAAAAAGTGTATCTTTGGTATTGCATCTAAAATATTTTAGGGGTTTTAGTCTCTAGATGAGGCATTTATGTGGATTATTCAAAGGTAAAATATATTATAAATATACCTAAACCAACATTCATCCCTTATCTACATATTATAACCTATTCATATATTCCTTTTCCCCTGCCATTGTTTTTTCTCTTATATTTTTAGTTTGTGAGTTACATGCTAAGACCTTGGGGAATGCAACCATGTTCTCCTCTCACTCTCATCCTTTATGAATTTACCTCTAGGATATCTTTAATTTATTTCATAATTTTATTTTAGAGTCACTATCATCCCCATTATTAGAAGATAATAGGTACAAGTTTTTTATTCCTTACTATGCCAAGATGGTAAGCATAAAAATTCAATAGTTCATTTTGGGAAGGTTCAAAACATAACCTAAGCCAATTGCATCCATGTGTGCTAACGCAACCTCATCCAACCATAATATTTATATTAAATTTACTATTTTACACCATGATGGAACTCCATGAAATTTATGGTAATCTAGATCATTGTAAATCTAAATAATATTTACCCCACTTATAACTGGCATTTACTTAACTCTTCAATTAGTGTGGTGGATATATGAACATAATCCAATATATGTGCCACAAAGTATCATCTATCAACCATTATTTATCTCTTGCAACTCTTTTTCAAAGGTAAAATGTGAAATTGTGGTGTGTTTCTTTTTTTAGAATCACTTTTTATATGTTGTGTAAAACCTTAATTTTATGTTATTATTATATTATCATCAATTTACATGGTTTATCAAATAGAAAATGATGTGATGAATTATTTTGTATAAATACACATGAAACAATAAGGAAATTTTTAACACATAATTTTATTAAGATTGATCATGATATATTTTAAATCTTGTTAATATTATATATTTATTGATATTACATGATATTTTATAGCTCCATGAAATTTATGGTAATCTAGATCATTGTAAATCTAAATAATATTTACCCCACTTATAACTGGCATTTACTTAACTCTTCAATTAGTGTGGTGGATATATGAACATAATCCAATATATGTGCCACAAAGTATCATCTATCAACCATTATTTATATCTCTTGCAACTCTTTTTCAAAGGTAAAATGTGAAATTGTGGTGTGTTTCTTTTTTTACAATCACTTTTTATATGTTGTGTAAAACCTTAATTTTATGTTATTATTATATTATCATCAATTTACATGGTTTATCAAATAGAAAATGATGTGATGAATTATTTTGTATAAATACACATGAAACAATAAGGAAATTTTTAACACATAATTTTATTAAGATTGATCATGATATATTTTAAATCTTGTTAATATTATATATTTATTGATATTACATGATATTTTATAGCATAACATTTTATGGGAAATTTCATTGTATTTATCAAGATCTGATTTTTCCTTCATACACTCTTATAAAACATCATGGGAGGATAATATTCTCTATTTATCATATTTTTAATCTAGTCATTGTTATGTTTTAGTACACATTATTATTTATGATGACATTTAATGTAGACTCAAAATTGATAAGGTGCCTAAGTTCAACCCCTAGAAATTTAGAATCCATATGAATCTTACTCAAATTTCACTCAGGATGCACTCAAACCTATCTTTTAGATATTATCTATTAATTTTCATCATCAGGTGATATTATATTTTTAGTAATTCATATTTAATATCAATTTTTATTATTATATTGACCCATGCATGTGTAAAAAAATAAAATGTTTTACAAATTCCCAAGTCTATTGGTTTTTATTCCAAATATCCAAAAATCCAAATATGTTTACCATGCACCCATGTATTATTTTGTTAATTTGCTACACACACATACACATCAAATTTGGAAAATTTTAGACACTTACAAATATCCACAAGGAAATTATTAGTCATTAAAGTACATGAATTTAGTTTTCTTGACTATTTTTTAAAACATGGTATAAAGTAGGTGTTAGCAGAACATTTTTTTATATTTTATCATTCATCCAAATTTTTCTAGTCCCATTTCTCTATGTTTAAGTTTTCAAGCACATTATCTAGAGCATCATCTAATTTACATTATTTATTAAATATCAAATGATATGACATAATTTATTTGGTATGGAGACTCATGATGCTATGGGATGGTAGTTATTAAAACATTTTATCATTATTGATCATTATATATTTTGATGACATATATTTATCTATGTTAAATTATGTTTTTTAGGGGAATTATCATTATCTTTCTCAATATCTATTGTTTTTTATTTTATACACTATTTTTTAATATAGAGGGGTGAAACCATATTCTATTTTAATTTATTTTGTTATTCTAATCATTGTGGATATTATAGTAAATGGGATTTTTCCATGGTGATAGGGATTGAATACCTAAAATTATCAATGTGCCTAACTTAAACCCTTACTAACTCATACTTATGGATCTTATTTGAATTACACTCTTGATGTACCTAGACCTCACTTTCATATATTATAGATATGATTTCATAATTATACATTATTTTAGTTTTTAGAACATTATATTATCTATATTTTATTATTATTATTATTATTATCATATTTACCCATATTTATGTAATAAAATAAGAATGTTTTGTAGATTCCTAGGTGCAATAAATTCAATTATAGATATTCAATCACGTAGATTCTTTTAGTGTCCACCTTTGTATCCACCCATGTATTATTTATATACTTTTTTATGTCTAAACACACACATAAAAGTGGGGTACAATTTAGACTTTCAAAAACAACCCTAAAAATTTAATATTTATTAACTTACATGACTTTAGTATGCTTGTCTATTTTTAAAAAAAATTATTTAAATTAGGAGTTAATAACACACTTTTTCATATTTTTTACTATCCCTATATTTTTTGGCTACCTTTCTCTCTATTTATGTTTTTATGGACATTTTCTAAAGCGTCACTAGTGTCATCTAGTCTATTTAGAGTGCCCATGGCCCTTTTTGGCCATATTTTTTGTATTTAAATTTTAGGGTGCCCACATCCCCTTGATCCAATATTTCCTAATTTTTTATTATTAGATATATATTTAGAATAAATATGGTCTTAATTTGAATTAGATTTATTTCTATCTCCCACAAAAATACACACTAAGTTGAAGACCTACAGTTTTGATTAATTATAAGATAATGCATATAAGTAGACAAAAATATATGCACAAAGCAAGGAAAATTACAATAAGTATCTTGGAATGGATATGTGCATCTATAGATACATTTCAAGTTCAGTAATATACAAAGCATGGAGATAATCCTATAAAGGATATTTTGAAGAGAATATCAAATATTCTAGATAAATATAGAAGATAAATATCTATTTATAATTATCATGGGTATGTTACTCATAAAATATTTTATATAACCCATGAAATCTCATTAAGACATTCAATTAGGATCATATGTTACTATGCACAAATTAGGAAATATATTGGTTCTAGTTATATGAAAGGTATTGATCGATATTTTAATGGACAAAAATTATAGAAGTTGTTTTGATATGATAGTTTAATGTTGTAACCTAAATGTAAGGAATAAATGTATATTGAAAATAAAATATTTAGGTTAAAGGTGGTTTTTTTACTAGGGACCTTAATCCCTACAATAAGATCCAATACAAAATAATTCCAAAGGACTCACCAAGCCCAAAAAATAGAAAGACAAAGCTAAGATAAAAAAAACTAAAATAAGCACAAATATGGCTTGAATACATCTATAATATCTCCAAAAAGTGTGGTACAGCTAAAAACATACTTCAAAAACACCAAACACACTCTAACTATCTGCACTCCCTGCCACATCTTCCTAGAAACTTTTCATACTTTTAAAATTAGAATATATATAATGTAGCATGTTTTTCTTATCAATGTCTTTAGAAAACTCACTTCATTTAAGGTGTTTACCTATATAAGTATTATCCAAATCTAGTAAACCTTTCAGATGTGATCATAAATTTTCTATATTTTGAATACCTTTGTGCATATATGATTTACTCCAATTCATAAAATAATTAATGTTGTTATTTAGCTTATCATTATCACACTCCAAATCACCAACCCTATACCTGAGTCTTTAAATTTGAATACTCAAATCTTTGTTTATGTCTTTCTAACTCAAACATTCATTATCTTGTTGAAGGCTTTTTACTTTTCCTTTGAGATCTGAAAACTCCCTTATGAACCATCTCATGATATATTTCTACAAATCTAACTCCTCTTTAATATAAACCATATTTTGATTACCCTTTAAAGATTAAATAATAGAATTAAAAATATCATTAAAATTATGTATTTAAGTTCCCAAGTCTTCCAATATTGCCATCTTAGGAACAACAATTGCTTTCTTTTTACCCTTATCAGACCTATTAACTAAGTCATTGATTCTCTCCATTTCAATGCCATTAGGGGGATTTGTCCCCTCCCTTTATCTTGAATCATGATATAATAGAATATGATGTCTTTTTGAAGACCTTTCTTTATCGATGATGACTAAAAATACAACCTATCATATCCCCTTAGATATTTATAATATGGGTTTTTGATCTGATTGGTAAGATAAACCTATAATTTGTAGGGGTCACAAGTTCATTATCATAAATATAGAATAATTTATAAAATGGGTGGAAGTCATCCCATTATAATCCATAAAGGGAGAATATATATGTCATTTCCTCATGACCAATATTATTTCCCTCTTTAGCCTCCCAATGGCCATAATCAAATATAATAAAACCTCTTTAAAGAATAAAATGGTGAAGAAATTTTATGCCAAGTATAAAATATGACACATATTCTCTACTTTGTATTACCCATAGGGTAATGGTCAATAAAAATTAAAAAACAAGATAATCAACAATATTCTCATAAAAATAGTTGCCAAATTTGTTGATGACTAACATAATCATCTCATCTACACATTATGGGCTTATTACACCATTATACACTAACCAACATGAGCTAGTCCTTATTCACTACTATATGACATAGAAGCACTTATCCCACTAGAGTTAAAACTAAATTCCTTATAGGTATCCTTAAAAGGGATCATCATAGATGATTAGTATAGAGAAATATGTCTCCATGAATTAGAATGGTTGGATCGCACATGCATTCAAGCTACCAAGCATCTCAGTACATATCATAAATGAATCTAGAGGACCTATAATGACTATGTCCATGGCAAGGAATTTGAATTCAATGATTTGGTTTTAAAATAAACTATTAGAAACATCAATGCCAAAGAAGAGAACAAAGTAAAGTTTAAACCAAATTAGCTTGGACTGCACATAATCACTAAAAATCTTAGCCCAAAAGTATACCGTCTAGCTTCACTTGATGGCAAGGCAATTGAAAACCCATTAAACATCATGCATCTAAGGAGATTTTACATATAAAAACTCAAAAGTTTCTTATTAATATTGATTTTACATAGTTAATTTTCATGTTGCTTGTACATAACTTATATCCAAAAAATACAAAAATAATACAATGTCTTAAAAACATAAAAACATTAAAATATTACTTAGAAAATAGAAAATTATAGATTGTATGCATTTTTATGTTTATATTTATTATATTTTATAGACACTACATATGTTAGCTATCTTTGTATAATCAATTTTATCATACATACATACTTCACTCATTCTTGTTGAGTGCTTGTAGATTGCTACAAAACTCAAATCCACTACACCAATCCAGACTTTCTAATATCTACCCACTAGGGGAATATACACTAATACATGGGTCTTCACTTGACACATTTATCCACTTGTGGGCACCCTATACATTGTTTTGATTACCAAGTTATATCCTTCTATAGTCTACATCCTATATTTAGCATTGTTATATCTTGATATTGATCATGTCACTCTTACTCAGATTTTTTTCCAGCTATTACAACTTTAAATTTAGCATATGTACATCCTAGCTCTTACATAGATTTATATTCCACATTCATCCTTTCTTTCATTTCTAGTTTACCTAGTCTATACTTGATTGTATTTCAATGCTTATTCTATTTGAGGGCATTTGAATAGGTCATTTTTATTTGGATCTACACCACTTCTATTCATAGTATGTATGCTTTGGACATGTGACCATGTCCTTATGTGTGCCTTTCTTGATTGTGTATGTAGACATTTGAACATGTCCTTTTATGTGTCTCTAAGATAAATTGATTGTTGCTTACATATGTGGGCATTTGAACATGTACTTGGATGTCTTATTTTCTTAGATTTAGTGACATGTGCCCATGTCCCTTGTATTCTGGCCCCTTGGCCTAATTTGCATGCCTCTTATATTTTTTATGTATGATTTATTTTATGCATCATGTCCATGACACTTTTATTTCTTGTGACACACACCATTTTTTATGCCATGATGGACCTCATGCATCTACCCTTCCTACTTGGGTGTCATGATGGACATCATGCCACATCCCCTAGGTAGCTACCTAATTTTACTTAGATTTATTATTATATACATTTATTACATATATCTTGACACCCTTGTGAAATGATAGATATGACTTACATATTACATTACATAGTTATTCTTAGATTATCTTACATTTTGATGTTATATATGCACATTATATTGGATTATCACTCAGCTATCATATATGTTCTGGCTAACACACATTTTATATAAATTTCTCTTTTAAGGATAGTTTTACATAGGTTTAACAACTCCCCTAAAAAGAGGGGGAATTCACAAGGGTTTGTTATAGAGATCAGGATCTTATATTGCATTCATAGTACATTTTTAATCACATGGGATCACTTATAGAAAATCAAACACAAGTAAACATGGTGGGAAAATAATGACCCAAAAAGCACTATAGTTACACAAAATTTGGACCAAAAGGACACTAGTACCACATAGTGATATTGTCCAAGATATAGAATTATTATCTAGTAGCCTTAGTTGTATAAAAATCCAAATTGGCTAGAATAATATATTAGGTATTAGTACAAGTTTTCATAGATTTAATTATAGATTTACTAGTTATACTTAACTTTTACTTAGATTCATACTAGTTTAGCTCATATTCATATCAATTTGCTCAAATTATGGGAATAATGCATGGTATGACCATTCCCATATTCAGTTTAGATACCCAGATATAGTTTATTATAACTTAGTATAAAATCCATATACTTAGATATCAAATTTGGGGGTATGTGCATGGCACATTATTATCATATGTCCACTAACACACTAGTTGATCAGATGGAATGACAAATTTCATGTCATTATCTACATTGTATACACCCAACATCATATTCTAGGTTACACACTAGGTTACATTGTATCTTCTCTAAACTTTAATGCATATAGTGTAAATTCCCAAACATTAAACATTTGATAGTTGACCTCATCTTATGTAATCTATAAATTTTAACTCAACATGCTTTGTTGATCTTTTGTACATAGCTTAGTCTTTAACAAAGCTAAACATCTATTACTTTGACCTCTTGATTTTAATACACACCATTTATCTCTATCTATATGATATCCCACTCACCATTGATACTTGGAAGAAGCTTGATATTCATCTCTACTCAATATTAAACATTGAACACCTATCCTCATCTCACTACTTCTTGACATCTTAGAGAAAATTTGCTCCGTTGTTCTTCCCATGGGTTGCACAAAATTTAGCTTGTGAAAATTTGACTATGGGAACCTTATTTATTTGCCTGGAAGGCCAACTTGGCATATTCATGTATTTTACCTCGCTCACTCGCATGTTCTCAAATTTGGACGATATTATCTCCTCACATAGGATAATCTAACCATGTGATAAAATTCTCTTAGTAACCCTCACATGTGTGAAATATATTGCCATTAAAATTCCTTCTCAAAATCTTTTGTCATAGAGCCAACTATGCTTATAAATTATCTGGGAGGCCAAATTTGAACATGCATATCTTCTATCACACTTTAGTGCTTGACCTAAAAATTATCACAAATAAACTAGGCACAAAATTGAACAAACCCATATGATCACCTTCTCTTGAAACATCCACACTTGTGAGATATGAATACATCAGAATGTTTAGTTAGTTATTCCTTGCCTCATGAAAATTTGACTTAGTATGGGAAAACACTATCAAAATACCTGGGATCCAAACCTTATACTTGCATATATTTTGATGCATTTAGGTACACAACCTAATATTTAGCATATAATAACTAGGAACAATACTAAACAAACCCATGTCACCATTTCTTCCTGACTCATCCACACATGGCAATGGTGAAATCATCAAAATGCCTACTCATATTTTCTACCACTAGACCCAAATTATCTAGATAAAAACTATGGACAAAAAAATGAATTTCACTTATGCATACAAGAAATTAAAGCATAGAAAACATCTTAAGGAAGTCTTTCACATGCTCAAATCACCATAATCATCTCTGAAAGTACCATTTTTGAGTTGAAACCATTCTACTCATTTTTTACCTTTTAAACACATATAAGTGGTCAGGAGGTTTGTGCTTAGTATGACTAGTTGAAAGGGTTACAAGTCAAACTATTCTTTATGAATCATCCCTAACAAGTTGACTGTGTTTTTCTACTCACTATTTCCTACACCCTATAATTTTTTCTCTTGCATGGATAGTTCCATATAATCCAGTTACTAATATGGTTTCTAAATTATTTTTACTACCTTCTATCATGTTCCCCACTCTTTGTTTCAAGTTTTAAGGTGTTTGGATGAGCTAAGTACCTCAAATTTATAGGGGAAGACATCATTCTATGTTGCAGGTAGATTTTCATCATTTTTAGAATATTCATTCTTTGATGGTGACTTCACTAAGTTTTGATAATTTCATCCTCATGTTTATAAGTTATTTTTTGTCCCCTTTTCCTTTCAATCTCTTTCTCCAAGTAGTACTCCATGAGGTTGTAGTCACAAGAATCATGCAGTCAGTTTATTCTATAACTATAACACACAAGTGCTCTCATGGAGCAATTCACATTGAGAAGGAGGTGTTGACACTATTTCAGATCCTTTATGTTAATATGAATCTTGAGGTTTAAATATAGGCTTAAAAATCATTGATGGTCAATATAAGGTACACCGTCTAACCTCATACTCACTACCTGTCTATATGTAATTTAGAATGTCCACTTATAAGTGTTTGAAAGGGAAAATCACATTGAAATCAAGCTATTTTGACTTAATATAAGTCTTAAAAAAATTTAGGGGATCCATGTTAACATTTAAACAAGGTAAAATTGTTCTTAAAGGCTCACACACCATGTATATGATTCATTATTTATGCCCACTACCCTGTCTACAACTCCATTAGCACCTACAGGAGGGTAAGAATACCAAAATGGAATTTTGGACATTGCTTCAGGTATTTCATGATGTAGGAGTTGTGTTTTGAATATTTTAAAATGTCTATAAACCCTTTGAAATTACAAATCAATATAATGGTCCACACTTGCATATACTACCTACATACCAATCAAGGTGCACATACAGGTATCTCATGATGACATCATGATAAGAATGAGAGCCTTGGTGGTGATTTAAATCCCCTTGAAGTGTGATAAGTTAATTTTAATGAATTTAGATATGACTTGGACCCATTTATATCAAATGTGATTCACACTACCTAAACCCATGTTTACTACCTATACATTAGAATGTCTATTAATAGGTTACACTAGCAAAGCTATGAAAATACTTATTTGGAAGTGTTGAAAACCTTCTTGATGACCTAGTGTATGATTTACACCATGGATACCCTATTTTAATTACTAAATTGGCATATTTAAGTGGAAACTACCATTAAAACATAAGATGATATATTCAGGGCTTCTTTCCATAAAAACACAAAACAAAGGTCTAAGGCTTTTGGTCAAGATCATATTACAAGGTTGCTAAGAGTTTTAGGGTATATAAATGACTAAAAATTGTATCTTAAATATATTAAAAGTACTTTTCAAAAAATTTAATTTAAAATATTAGTGTAAATTGATTGTTAGAGTCCTTAAAATTGCCATTTAATCACTAATTCCATTCATTGACATCTATAGGATTAGATGTTTTGAGTGAACTTGTACTCCAAGTTGGTAGTTCTAAACCATGATTTCATGATAAAAATGTTTCTATGTAGTGAAATTAATATATATTATCTAAATTATCATCAAAATTAAGGGACATACTATGTTTTAGGTCTTATACTCACCTACAAGTTTCTCTTTCCTAAGAAGTTGACCTACAACTGACTATTAGCTTATATGTCACACATAATAAAGACTTAAGTAGGGAAACACTCACATTTATATATGAAATAAATTATTAAAAATTATTCATAAAATCCTTATATTTTTTTTATTAGTTTAAATAACTTAAATTTTAGGGAGAAAGGCACCTACAAGACCCCACACAATCAACTATAGTTGATTATTAGGGGCAAAGAGTAAAGGGAGTGGGTTTATTGAGGTAGATATAACCAAAATATAGAATGAATATGTATAAGTAATTATAGTTTATATTTTAATTTTATATATATACTCATTCAATTTTTCCAAGGTCTAATCCATATAAGGTCATCTACAAGTGTCCCTCCAAAATAGAGACATAGTCAAGAAGGTTGCACACAATATTGATTGATCAGGGTATGGGAAGAAGTATGTAGGGAGTTTAAGTATTGGAGAGACTTGGATAAACTTAACCATGAACATTATATTATCCATATTCTATTTATAATATATAATAATTAGATAAAAGGTCCTAATCAGGTAACACATAGTCCACATCATGAATCCTACACACAGCTTGTTATATATAGTCAGTCTTGGAATATGAGGAAGTTGGAAGGACTATTGATATAACCAAGGTATATTTTTTTGTGTATTTTTTATTTATTACTTTAATTATCCAATAAAATATATAATTGGTTTGTAAAAATAGGGTAAGTGCTCTCTATTTTGTCTCAAATAGAGGGCACTTCCCTAGAGTCAAAACTAGCAGGTTTTAGAAAATGAGGAAAAAAGAGTGGACCAAAAGATAAAATAACCTTGTATTAAGGTTTTTAAATTTTAAATAAACCTAATTAAAACATTTAAATTCTCAAAAAGGTATTAATCTCAACAAGATTTCTTAGAGCCTCAAACTTGCAAGTAGGCCTAGTAGGCAAGGTTTAGGCCTAGAAACCAAATGAGAGGTCACATTCAATTATAGCATGAGATAATATTTATAAAAAAAATTTACATGTTTATAGTATAAATTTTTACATGTATGAACTATTATAATTTAAATAAGTCACAATGAAACCCATTTTTAGAACCACATCATGGCCTGTGCAAAGCAGAAAACAAGCTCAATAGGAGAGGTTTGATTGATCATATCTCTTTTGATGATTTTCATGGAGATAAAATAGGCTTATAGGTGTTATTATGGGTCATAAAAATCCATTTTTTGGAATTATTTTACTTATCTAATGTCAAATCTTCATGAACAAATCTTAAGGGCAAAATGGCCTAAAACCCTTACAAACCCTTAGATAAGGACTTGATGAAGTAAATTAAGATTGAAAGGTTATCTAAAGGAATAATTTTCATATAATTATTATTTTATGTTATAGGGTAATATATCAATATACCCCCCATACTTATATATAAAATTGTACTGAAGGGGTACAAAATAGGGTATTTATGATTATTTTGTGTGTTTTACAAGTTCTAAGAGGTTTCAAAAAATGAAATAAACTTTTGAAGGAATATTTATACTTATTATAACTCCCAATGTCCATTTAATTCATTTTAAAATCTCATAAGTTTTCCTAAAATAGCTATCATCTTAGCTTAACAAAACTAACATAATGAACATAATAGTGAGAAGGCTGAAAACTTCAAGTGAAAGTATTATTAAGGTGTTACTAATGAATATACGTAAACTTAGGGTATTTAAAAGTGTCATATACTCCATTTTAATAATTTATATGAAAAATAAATCTGATTTTTAGGCCAAGTGTGAGCGGTGTGTGAAAGAGTATTTTTCTTTAACTACAAGTAGTGATGGCTCACCTCTACAAGTTTTCAGATGATTAAGATTGAAAAAATACATGGAGAGGCATGTATTAATCCCTTACATCTCATTAAATTCATTATATCTATCCCTAACAAGTTTTTGGATGTTCCAATAGGGGTGAATGATGAAGGCAATTTCTTTGTGTAGAATGAGAACTCTTACACCGCTTTTCATTAGTTTCATGAATTGGAAATCCACTTATATCTTCTAACATTTAATGGTCCATTTACATCCTATTCTCATTCACATGTAACTCCTTTTATTAGCTTGACAAGTGTCCTTGTGACCTTGGGACTTCTTTATTATCTTCTTTCTTTCAAGTTATATAAGTACTATCCATTTTTGCCTCTATTAAATACGTTCCACCTAAGTATGGTGAATTCCTGATCATTTGAATAACATAGATCAATAATATTACTAAGTTTACCTCTTATATGACTATTTATAGTGTTCTCACTTAGATGATTAATCTTGCTTAGTGATGACTATTATTTCCTTACCATTTTTATCTCATTCTCTCACCTATTTCTAGGTGGAAAGCTTCTTATTGTAGTCCATGTGAAGTTTTCTATTTATGTGTCAAGTTTTATTTAGTTATTATATTAAAATAGTTCCATTCTAGACCTATTATTTAGTCCTCCTATCCTAAACATTCATCACAACCTCATAATGAAATACTGATGTGAGAAGATTCAAATTAGAGAAGTGTATGTTTATTTAGTCTCATGGTCTCATGTGTAACATGAATTTGGTTGGTATTAATCATTAAATTTTGTGTATCACCTCCTTTAGGATAGTTTAATTTCAATTTTATCTTGTTTTTCCCTTACAAACTTAGGTGTAGTAGTGATCTACAAGTGGTACATCAAGGGAGCTAGTCCTATCTAGAGATTCACCTCATTCTTAGGATACCCACAACCTAAAGGTGTTTTAATTATACCACTTGTATGAGGATATCTAGGACATATCCTCAAAGGGTAAAAATCTAGGTGATAACACCAACTACTACAGTAAATAGGCTCAATAAATTTCATAAAATTGTATGGGATATCAGTATGATAAATTCTATGATGTGGTAACAGACTATAAAATAGTTTTAGAATATGAAACTAATTTGTATTTTTTAATATTAGCCACAAATTTCAAGGCATATGTACCTTAGATATGTTTCATGATGAGACTTTGGATAACATTGTAGCAATGTATAAAATTCTACTATAAATGTGAATCTGAATCATATAATTAAGTGTTTTTTCCAATTTAGTTCAACTATGTAAGTCTAGATAACATGCATCCAAATCATGCCCCCACTATATATGGAGAAATATAAAAACTAATATAATTACTAATGTGGATAACATGATTCCAAAACATGCCCCCACTGTAAATTGGGAATGTTGAATTTTGAGTAAATGTGGACTACATGCTTCTAAAGCATTCCCCTAATAAATCTAAGAATTGTGAATGTGTGGAATCCATGCCCATATGACATGCCCCCATTGAATTTCAAAAACTAATATAAGTACCATATACTTAATAATGTGGATAACATGCTTGTAAAGCATTCCCCTATTGAATATGAAATTGTGCCAAATGTGGAGAACATGCCTCTATGACATACCCTGACTAATATTCCCCCCCCCCCATTTAAGGTGAGGAAAATATAAGAACTAGTAGTCATCTCACCTTGAAAGTATAATACAAATTTATAATTTGTGAATGTAACCATGTCGTATATAGAAGGAACATGTTAAATTAGATATAACATTAAAGTGCATAGAACCAATGTGATCACCTAAAGGCCTAAGCTTCACGATAAAGATCATGGCAACATCTAGATAGTAATAATACAAGGTCAATAAGAAATAAATAACATACATAAGAGAACTCCAAATCAATTCAAAAGGCAATGGTCCAAGGAAACCACAATTAAAAGGCATTTTCAAATGTTTCACAATTAAATGTATGTGACTAAGTCAAATATCCACAAAATCAAGGATGACATATTCAAATGTCCATACAACAAACAATGACATATGCAAATGTCAAAAAATCATAAATAGTCATGGTGTCCACATGAAAAGGAGCATATTCAAATGCTTAAACAAGTAATACAATAGCAAGGAAAGCATAATTAATCAAAATAAACATGTCATATTAGCTCATGGATTAGATGCATTAGGAAAAAATGTCAAGTATATAGCATATAAAGTACCTTGTGTAACATATAATCATGGATAAAGGCATGTGTAATTAAATATGTAAGCTCAAACATGATAATGAAATGTGATCATTGAACTAGATAACATGTGTGTATCAAGATCAAATAAGTGGATGACCCCAATGTTTACATCACATTAGTAGAGGGAAGGCCTAACATCTAAAATATGAATGGATCACATATCCTTGTATGCATTTATCACATTAAAATATAAGTATGACATATATGTGTGTGTGTAAAAATAACATAATATGCCATCCAGTATCATGGAACTAACACATAGATGCCAAGGGGCCAATGGAACACGTAGGTGTTAAAAATGTTTTGGGAATTTTGAATGTTTTTTTTATTTTTTTAATATTTTTGGAATTTTTGAAGAGGAAAGATCATCCTATTATTCCATCCAATGTATGGTCATATATGTCTCTCCACTATGAAGCTAGTGTAATAATATGTTTACAATATCAAGGAACATGTATAGGTATAATATCTATCACTATGGTATCAATGGTGATTTGTATATGTAAAATAACTATGTGGTTATTAATAAATAGAAGGAGTAATAGGAGTAGGGGTTATTGGATCCATATTTGAGTGTTTTTTTAATTTTCTTGTCATAGTAATAATATGTACATTTGGAGGTGCTTTAGATAACTAAATATGGTGTGTAGTAGAAGATGGGGATTTCATGGAATCTATTATATGTCTTTGATTTAATGGTCTATAAATTACAATCCACCTATTAAAGGGGATTGTCTATTTATTACCCTTTTGTGGTGAATTATCCTTATCAAGATTGATAGCTAGTTTTTAGGTATAAGTTTCTCTTGTTCAAGAATTATAGAAACTATAATTACCTGATTAGCATGAATGTGTTTAACACACCCATACACTCTATTAGGCACTGTTTGAAGAGTGTGTATTCAAGGTCTTACTAATATCATATTAAAGATTCCTATGGAAGGGATAACTAAAAATATAGTAACTACATGTGTGGGACCGACTTGTAAAGGTAAGTCAATATCACCAAGAACCTTTTGGGAAGTCACATCGAATGCTCTAACTAATCTAGTATAATGATGTAAATCATGATGAGTATAACCTAAATTATTAAGTAATTTCATGGTGAAAACATTTTCACTTACACCATTATCAATCATAACACTACATATAGGGTGTTTATCAAGGTATGCTCTAATGAATATAGAATTAAGATCAGAGTCATCATCCTTAATCTCAATATCATCAAATGTAATAGAAGGTATCTAAAGCATAGGAGGTATATGACATGTGTAAGTACCAATAATCCCATTGAGTGGGTGATCATAATGTTATCAAGGAGGATGTACATTACATGCCATTTGAAATTTTGGTTACCTTTTATAATGGTCTTGTAAAAGATTGTTAAATATTTTTTGTTTATGGTGATCACTAGGTTGCGATTTTGATTCCTTTGGAGGATTCTCAAAATATAATATTTTGGTAATTAATAATATCTTGGATCTTTTTATTTAACATAAAACATTTACTTATATAATGCCCTAGTACCTAATGATAGTCATGATAAACATCATATCCTTTAGGTATAGGTCAACTCATATCAAATTCTAGAGGAGGTAGAGATATAAGTTGACACTTTAGTAACCATGGGAATAAAGAAGTTTGGGACTTGGGTAAATGGGAGTGTTATCTCCTTGGTGCATCGGATAAGACAAATTGATTAGGTTATTTTGAAACTATGCTAATTATGGTGGTTACTTATTTTTTAGGCTCGGGAGTTTTACCTTATAACTTGGTTTGATTGTAAATTTGGTACTATATTTAGATGAAAATAGTGTGTTTATTACATACCTGAGTGTATTCAATGAAATAAGCTTCATTTCACAATCCCTTATAACATGGCACAAGTCATCGAAAGATTTTAAATTTTTAAAAACAATGGACTCGTGTAAAGGAGAAATAAAATTTTGATTGAATATGTATTTTAACTCTTTATCTACCATTATATTGGTCATTTTAACTAGCATTATCTTACATCTCAATACATATTCATTGATAGGTTCATTGGTTCCTTGCTTTATTTTGTTAATTTGGGCATAGGAAACCTTTTCATAAATATTAATGGAAAAGTGTGTTAAAAACTGGTCTATAAGAGGTTTGAATGCTTTTACATATTGGAGAGGTAAATCATATAAACATGTCAAATCATAGTCTTTTAGGATTCTTGGAAATTATTTAGTTAAAATTTTATAATTAGAGGCATAGCCAAGATATGCCACATGAAAGGATCAAATATGTTTCTTAGGATCACCCATTCCATCATAAAATGGAAAATTAGGTGCGAAAAACCTAGTTGGTAAAGGGTGAAAATATATCTCAAGTGCAAGAGAGTTATGTAGCACATCTTGAGAATCCATAGCATGAGGGTATTTCAAAACATTTTTTTCAATGTTTTTAACCTTGTCTTCCAAGGTCTTAATAACTTAAAGGAGTGATTGAATTATAGATCCAGTGGGATTTAGATTAGCAAGTTTAGTAGTCACCAAATGGAATGTAAACATGGTTTGAATAGTGAAAGGTTTTGAAACTAGTATTTATGTTGAAATAATTAGTAATTCCATGGTAGATGTAACAATAGTAGTTTATGTAAATAATGGTTTAAACACATAACCCATGCCCCCACTATATGTAGGTGGATTTATGGGCATGTACTTAGTTATAGTACCTTATAAGGATTTACCATCATTAGTGAGGTAGCCTTAGTTTTATCTTGCTTACTTATTTCATCACTTGTAACATACAAAAATGCATCCATTAATACCTTTTTATTATTGAGATGAGTAATTAATGATTTTTTATCTTCCATTTGAAATAAGGTTTTTCACTAATATTTTCCATTGCTTCACAATTGAAAATTTTGAAATATGTAGCAAAGTAAAATAATCAGGAAAAAATCAAAAAACCCTAATTTAACCTAGGGTTTGATGTTCAAAGATTGGGTTCACCAAAGTTTAACACTTAAATGATCTAGGTGATCTTATTATTACCCCTATATTATATTAAATGGGTATATAGAAATGAAATGGCACAAGGGTGATAATCATAGCTATAGTAATCAAATTAGATGCTAAACTCAGATATGGGCATATGCTAAATTCATAAAATTGAGATAGTCTAAATATGAAAAGTATAAATAAGCTATGTATGTAAATTATAAGGAATTAATGTACTTATTTTATTATATTGCTAACATATCATATATTTGTAATAAACAAGAAGGATAGAAGATAGTTTTGAAATAGTCATCAGATTCTAGATTTGATGCTTCTAGAGATCTAGACACTAAGTCAGCCTATGATAGTTGCATTGATTATATTATTTGGGTTTGACATAATTATCATGTATGTAATACCTAATTTCAAATGGATGAAACCACTTTGATGTTTTTGGTTTTTACTTAACCTTTTCTTTAGTGCAATCAATTTTGGGTCATGGATTGTCACTCCTTGTAAAATGGCAAAAGCCTAGTTCTTCATCTTCATAGTAAACTTTGGTTAAAATCGGTTAATGTAAAAATAATTTCATGATAACCCAAAATACCCTACTATCATTGGGCACTACTTACATATCCAATACTCTTTAAGATGGCCTTAGACTCATGTATTTCTCATCTATATATTGGCTTGTGTGTGAATCATGCAATTTATGGAAAGCAAGTTCAAAAATGACTTATCTTGTAATTTGGAAAATCAGGATATTAGAATGCTCCTTTAGTAATTTAGACCTATAATTGTGGTTTACCTCTAAATTGTATGGAAATAAGGAAGCATTTTTCAATTGAATTCTTGATAGAGTGCATTTAATAAGTTATCTTGGCCTCTTTGGTATTTTTCTAGGTGAGGAATGAATGAGTGTTGATATTGTATTTATATCAATCCTTTTTGAGTAATAACTTGAATTAAATCACTTATGCCAACCATTAGGATATGTTTCATTTATAAATTGGATGAATTTAGGGCACTAGACACTTGCATAGGGTCAAGATACTGACATTGATGCTAGTGTCTATACTAGACATTAGTGTCAATGGAAAAGGAAATAGGTATGGGATTATAACTTGAAAAGCTAGAAGATAAGTAAATTTTAATCATTCTATGTAAGATAAAACTTTTGTGTCATCAACATAAGACTATTCATACTAGGATATAGTCTAAGGGGAACAAGATAAAGTAGATGCAAGACTTAAAAAAGTGGGAAAGGTATAAAATTGAGAGGAATATCCAAGGTTTGATTTTTCCAAGTGTAAAATATTGATTTTATATATATTAATAAAATATTGTCTACAAGTTTAAAGTCACAAACACATGTGGATGTGGCATTCTCTTTCTATCTCAAGTTCATAGGGTCTTTAAAATTTCAAGTGACATTATTCAAAGTTTGTAGACCCATCACTCCTTTATCATTTATTTAACTTAAGTTATTTCATACTAAAGGCTTCCCTATAGATAACAAATAAATATACCACAATAAAAACATTAATAAATCACATACATTACTTTTAAAAAGTTGACAACATCATAAGAGAACCCATGGAAATCATCATGAGGCCACAGAGTCACAAAGTCATAGAGGTCTCTTTTTATTATTGAAGTGGCCTCAATAAATGGTGTGGATCCATTGAAAATTTAAATCCACTTTAATGTCCATATGTGGGGTTATTCATGCATGTAATATATTGGCATATTATGATCATATCCCAAAATTTAACCAATAATTTAGGACATATAATGGTTTGAACAAACTTGTGATAGCAAAGTCAATACACCTAGAGATTATAATGGGATCATATGGTCATAAAATAATAGATAATCTTAGAGCATTAACATTTTAGCTTTAAATTAAAGGGGCCTCTATGGACATGTAAATTTATGAATTTCATCATAGATTACAACTAGGTCCGTTAGTTGT
Source organism: Torreya grandis (assembly GCA_037957365.1). Taxonomy (NCBI): domain Eukaryota; kingdom Viridiplantae; phylum Streptophyta; class Pinopsida; order Cupressales; family Taxaceae; genus Torreya; species Torreya grandis. The sequence goes on from JARHVA010002973.1 coordinate 629,622, forward strand.
GAATAAATGTATTTGGCATGAAAAATTGTGAAACTTAATTTAACACATATAATGTGGCTATGAATTGATTAATTTTTTCACAAGGGTACTACATTAAATTAAAAAAAATCAAATTTAGAAAAATGTATGTGGAATCCACTTTAGTTTTACAATGAAACATTAGAACAATTTTGTGGTTGATAAAAACTATTTCCCAATACTTGTACATGGTGTAAATACATTTTACATTGGTGAAATAATATTTGTGAATATTACATGTCATGATGTGATTAGCTAATATGAGGTGAAATTTGGACAAATATTATATATTATTATGACAACTATTGTGTGGTACTAAGACAACTATGGGGAAACTAATTAGGATATAATTAAAACATGATTTCACACTAGTTGGAATCCAATAATAGAAACATTGAGATCCAATATAAAACTAATTTAATCTAATAATATGAATATTGAATCTTATATCATATTATTTAAAAACTAATAATATAAATATTTTAATCTGATAACATACTAGTTAGAAACCAATAAGAGAAATATAAATATCTAATTTTAACAATAATAAAGCCATAAATGGCAATAATATAAGTCCATATTCTTAGACATATCTCTATATTTAATGAAATTATGGTTTAATTGGCATATAAAATATTTTGACTTAAAATTCATCTATACTCAAAATAAGGATGGAATCCATAAATTCCTTACAACTCTACATTGGTAACCTGTACATCAAACTATATTTCCTCCTTTAATACCAATTTCATTAATATCTCTACTATAAATACTCCTACAAATAATTTTATAAATAATCCTACTCAAAATACTCTTATCGATAGTTCACAAGTCCTTACTAAGTTTCTAGACCAAATGGACCTTATGCAATCTACATATGAAAAACAATGCAACAAATGTCCATATTTTTTAAATGGTCAGTCAACCTCAAAACGATATTTGGAATTAACCTAGTCAACACTTTTCTCTTCCTCTTATGGATTTTAATGGGAATACTATTCCCAACCTCCTATTCATAACAAGATACTTAAAAGTCTCCAAATTGAACATGTAGATCCTTATATTGTTTACATGGACATTGGATATACTCTAAAATCATGTCATATGATGGTACTACCAATACTACTATAGTTATTAAATCATTTGGAAACCTTGAAAAATAATGGATTCAAAGTAATATTTACGAAAATACCAATCTTTTATTAAAACTTCAAGCTAGAGATATATTATAATGGTAAAATTAACTTCTAACCCATTCAACTAAAAATATAGAAAACCTAGTAAATGCTCTATTTATAGAATTCCAATATCATGATCTTCCAAAAAATATCCTTAGTAAATTTGTTAATTTCAAGTAATTACCTAAATAATCCACCCATGTTTTCATTAAATGGAAGTATTTAGCCCTTAAATTGGATAACAATGTGGGAAAAAAATATTTTGAAACTCTTCATCACCACTTTGAATCCTTAACTTAATTACAAAGTAAGGTCCTTAACTCCAAATACATTGTAATAAAAAATTTATCATGCTAAAAGGATATATTACCTTATGAACCAATTTTTAAAAATTCAAAATTCTAGTAGCAAATATTCCCAAACATTAACTAATGCAAGACAAATAAACACTTCGTATATTAAATCTCACTAACCCATGTTAGGATTATAATCTCCAAATAATTCAAACCTAAACACCCTCCCTTGAGTCTTCAAGAGTGCAATAAAATCATGTTTCCTTCTAGGTCCTCAAATTTTGAATAATCCAAGTCTTTCCCACAATACTTCAATGTTGACTTTTTTTTTGGTTTCATTCTAACGTTTTTTTATTCTCGTGAATATTATTGAGAACCAAAAAAAAACTTTCTTATGATCTCAAGGTTGGTGAAAAAATTCAACCAAAAAACTATGTCTAAATATTGTTATAAGTAATATATTAAAGATTCTAAAGATCAATCAAATCAATCTTAACATAAACCTCAACAATATTCTAATTCTAATACTACTCATATGGATAACTTTTTATGTGTTATTGATACCAACTATGACCAATACTACATCATTTCTAAATATGTTAACATGATAAAGGTTACTATAAATTTAAGCCCACTAATAAATATTCCATTACCAGACCTAAGAATCCTTCTCAAGATAAAAGTTTCTCAAAGATAAAAACAATATTTAATATAACATATAATACACCATCTAATGATCTAAATCCACCAACAGAGCCTTAGTATAATAACTAACCTCATTATATTACCAAATATCCCAAATTACATTCTAGTTATCAACCAAAATATCATTATGGTTTTAACCAAAAATTATGCTAATGAAATTTTTGAGAAGAGCTCAACAATATGCCTTGCAATATTCCTCCAATGTAACTCATGACAACATCACCCTATCATTGGATCTTTATCAAATAATAATTTCAAGGCATGGAATAAAAACCTTCTACAAATGAAACAAAAACATCTAGTCAACTTCCTTAAGGTGCACAACTTACTAAAATCCATACCATTGAAACCATATAACATCCTAACCTAATTAACAAATTTTCTATCAAGTTTATCAATGGTGATATGGTCAATTATGAAATCCTCTTCCAAGTAGATAACCCAACTCTCTTTATTTATGTCATGATCAATGATGTTAAAAAAAATTATGGGATATGGTTAGATCATTAATGTCACACTCTTATAGTTATTCAAATGACTAGGCTACACCACAAATTATCCTAATAAAACTAGACTTACTTGTCATGGATTTTATAATAAAAAATAAAAGCCTCTTAGTTTAATTTGGCTCCCACTTACTATAAGATCCAAAATCATTTGCACTAATCTTATGGTTCCTAGTCTCTTCTTTGTTATAACCTAATCTTAATATGTCCTTGGACTTACCACATGAGAAAAATTGTTTCCTCTAGTAGTTATTTCATAATTTGTTTAAATGATAGTATTTTTTACAAACATGAGACAAATATTAACCCATGCAATCTTAAATTTATAAATTCTAAAACACAATGTCACATTCCTACTAAAAAGATATATTAATAACACTTGTTTCCATGAGTTCATGAGCATGCATCCTAACATGTAATTCACCCTTATTGACTCAAATGATGATGAACCCAATAAGCTTCAAAACACTTTTAATACAAATAATATACCATAATATATTTTTTAACATATTCCTCCATCTCTTTTACATATAGAAAGATCCATTCCCTTGATTGATGATGATAATGAAAACCTACCTCCTTGAAATGTTAATAAATATTTATATGATGAAGAATATTATGAATGTAATTCTTATTGGGTGACTAAGTTTATCCAAGATCCATTATTACTTTATACTCAATATTTTATTCAAATGGTTATATCCACTAAGGATTATTCCAAGGAAAACCCTCAAAATACTAAATGAGAATCCATTATTTCACCATCTTATGGTGAAATTTATGTTTTTTATAAACTCAATTAAGGCACTTGTATGTGCTTCACTATCATCAAAACCTCACTAAAATTCATGATTTCAATCGAGATGTCAACTTGGTATGCCTTTCTCATGATATTTATCCTCATTTAATTCAAGTGATGAAGAAAAAAGAGTGAACATATAAGGCTATGTATCTCCCATTAATCCTCCTTTAGAAAATACAATTTTGGTGTTATAACAAGTCTTAGGTTTTCCTTCCAAAACTTAAAAGAAATATATTTTAAAAATAATTTTAAAAAATTTAAGAACAAATAAGTGTATCGTCCATGTTGATATAGTTTACAAAGCTTTAGATAGTTTTAAGTATTTCAATCATAGCAATACATTTCAAAAAAAACTCACTAAAAGAACACCTCAGTAAAAACACTATGCATACCTTGTAATCTAACTATATTGATCAAATATATAAAATTTAGAAAATTAAAATAGAATTTGATTGTATCAACCATGATACAACCCATAAAAACTATATAAATCATATTATATTGGCCATGTTGATATAGTTCATAATAAAATAGACTATATGTTCTAGCATACAATTCTACCAAAATCACTTTAAAATAACTATATCATCTAGATTATATTTCAAATAGAAAAAAATAATTATATCAGCCATGATCTAATTTAGGTTGATATATATAAAACTAATCTATAAAATCATAGCTACCTCAGCATGTTTGATACCATAGAGAAAGTTTTCAAAACACCTTTGATAGATCAAACTTTTATCTTAGATGCAAAAAGCCACTATGCTAAGATAGATTCACATAGAATATGACAACAAAGATAATAAATATGTTAATTCTGAGGTTGATATTGAATATCATGGTCCTTTACCTACTTTTCATAGTGAAAAATATATTTTAAAACCCCTTCATGTAAGGAAACCTCAAATTCCTTTCTAACATAATAAACTTGGACATTTTTAACATACAGCTACATATTGTCATAATTTTTTGGCTTATATTTATCTTAAATATATTATCTCTAACTTACCTCCTACTTATCACTTATAATATGGTAATGCCACACCAATCAATGAGATTAAGGAGATTAACCTAAGGTCAACTAATGATTATCATCCAATTATTATTTATTCCATTCTCACTCCTAAAGAGATGAATAATTTTATTTCAATCCTTGAAATATACATGAAATATTTTACTTGGTCGTATATAGGCATCATGAAAATAATCCTAGCATCATTGTCCATGATATCATTTATTATCCTAATGCAACACTTGTTCACCCAAAAAACTAAAATTCCCTCTATAGGTTTCTAATCTTTATCACAAAGAAATAATCAATCTCCTTTATTCTAAGTTCATTAAATTAGTATATTACTTCAAATGGGTATTTAACATTATTTCCATTCATAATAAATTCATAATTTTAATTCACATATCTATTGAATTTTAAAATCTCAAATTAGCTTACTCTAAGGATGATTTTTTATTACCTTTTATTAATGACATTTTTGGTTCTATAGTCAATTATGAGATGAATTACTTTATGGATGAATTTTTTGGGTTATAATAAAATTTATATCACCCCCAAATATCAAAAAAATGTATTTTTATTATTGAGTGGGGCATGCATTGTTATGTTAATATACCTTTTGGCCTTTAAAAATCCTAGGGAAACCTACCAATGTGCCATGATCTAAAAAATTTATGATTTTATCAACATGATATTTTAAACCTATGCGTATTATCTCTTATTTAAATCCAAACACCATGAATATCATCCTCATGACCTACCTATCATCTTTGAGCATGTAGTCAAATATAATATTAGTTTCAACACCAAAAAGTGTATCTTTGGTATTGCATCTAAAAATATTTTAGGGGTTTTGGTCTCTAGATGAGGCATTGATGTTGAATATTCAAGGATAAAATATATTATAAATATACCTAAACCAAAATTCATCCCTTATCTACATTTTACTTTGGAATCTTGGGTAAATTAAGATATTTTTTCATAAATTGGCTTATCAAACTCATTCAATAAATTTTCCCTAAATAAATGAATTATTGAATAGATTGAAGATTGCCAAAATGACTTTTCAAATAAGAATAAATCCTTGATTTAACCTCCTACATTTCAATATTTTTCCAATGATCATGTTGTCATCTTGTATAGATGTTTTATCCTATCTTTTTTAGGGTAATGATTGCACAACAAGATGATTCTAAAAATTAATATGCCATTTATTACATTAGTCATTTTTTATTTATTATTAAACCTAATACACTAAGATTGAACATTATTTTATCACCATCTATTTTTTTCTAAAATTATTAGGCATTATATTCTTTATAATATAACATACATAATTATCCATTAAAATTCCCTCCATAATTTCTTCTCCAAGGACTTATTTTTAGTGATATAATTAGAAAATAGATTTCTCTCTTAAACAAATTCAACCTTAAAATCATTAACCAAATATTAATCAATGGGTAATTAATTTTTTATCAACTCACCACCACACCCATTATTACCCATTATTACTCGGTTATTCCTTGCCTCATGAAAATTTGGCTTAGTATGGGAAAACACTATCAAAATACCTGAGAGCCAAACTTTACACTTGCATATCTTTTGATTCATTTAGGAGCATGACCTAAGATTTATAATATAAAAACTAGGAACAATACTAAACAAACCCATGTCACCATTTCTTCGTGACTCATACACATGTGGCAATGGTGACATCATCAAAATTCCTACTCATATTTTCTACCACCAAAGCCAAATTATCTAGATAAAAACTATGGATAAATAAATGAATTTCACTTATGCATACAAGAACATAAAGCATATAAAACATCTTAAGGACCTCTTTCACATGCTCAAATCACCATAATCATCTCTGAACATCTCTAATCAAGCCAAAATTAAAGATCAACCAAGCCAACTTCAAGCACACTAGGATAAAACTTCAAACACACTAGGATAAACATATTGCACACTTTGTCATTATCACTCAAGCTATCAAATCACTTCATCCATTCACCAAGACACCTCTATGACATCACTAAAAACTCTCCAATAGACTTATATAAAAAATTGAAGTAACATTAGTAACAATTGGGGTCTACTTGGGGCTTGACTCCCTTGTTTGTTCCTGTATATATACTAGTGTGGTCTCAAATATCTTCTCTTATTTATGTTCTATAATTTTAGGTGGAGAGATTAGAAGTGCAGAAAATTATTTACGTTCCTAGGTTATAACTTCTTATCTAGACTTTCCTTCTGACTCCATATCCTTTTCTTATTTTTTCACTTCTAATATTAGATCTATCTCAACTAAGTTAGACCTTTCTTATTCTAATTTTTATTATTCATAAATTTATGTCCCTTCTAACTCAATTTATTCATGTTCCTATATTGTATTTACTTCCTCTCACTCCTCTAGCTCCTCATACAGAGGGCCTCTTTTGACAAATAGACTTTCAACATGCCTTTATTCTTCTTGTATAACTTTAGGATACACAAAATGAGTCTTAGGCTTCCTTTAATAGTTCACTATTGGTAGCCTATTAGGAGTAAGATTTGGTCCTAAAGTGGGTGGATTGGAAAATGAAGGGGATATAGTAGTGAAAAGTGGAGGAAGTGGAGTGTGAATGGTAGTGACTATTGGTGTAGTTATGGTAGGAACTAGTGCTAAGGAACTAGAAACAACAAAAACATGTGAAAGAATAGAGGGGAGACTTAATTTTTTTTATGTATCTTAATAGAGCAATGGGTGTAAAATAAAGTGGTCCCTCTAATCTACTTGAAAATATAGATTCTAATATATTAGCTATAAGTTGAGAGAAGCAAAAACACTTGGAGGTGTGAGGAGACCTTGAGAGATGTCAGCTATGATTTGTGGGTCTATCTCACTAGATGCACCTACTTTTGGTTGAGAATGAAAATCAACCATTATTGAGGTTCACTATTTACTATATATTTTATTTTCATCTTCCTCTATGATAGTAGGATCATACTAGATCCTTTGGGCTATTATCATGGACATGCCAACCTTATGCATCTTGATATCAACCTCATTATAATCTTAAACATTTATAAATATAGAATCATGATTTTACCATTGGTGCCCAATGGATATTTTAAATTTTTTCATACATTTTAAGGTTCTTCCTAACCTTATTTTTAGGATCCTAGTACCTAAATTGTGTCCTCTTCAAGTCATAATGCATTATAATTTTTCCCACATAACTAAAGTGATCCCATTTGGTGTATTATATGTAGCCAATGTTGAGAGGGGTTGGATGCAGACTTCCTTGTCTATCACCTCTTAGTTCAATATCTACACTATCAAATAATTTCATAACAATCTCTTGATCAATAACCTTTTTTAGAATAGTATGCAACAAATATAAAGGTTGTGCACTAGTACCCTTAATTTTGATTATAGTTCAATCTAAGTAATACCAATAATCACCCATTTTTGTAATGATTCTCCTAATACATTATGATAACTTGGGATATGTTATGCAAAATTGTATGCCCATAAATATCCCTATACACCATTAACTAAAAAAAATAGTGATCCTCTAAATCTGCCTCTTAAACTTGTAGATGTTAAGAATATTGAATTCATCACAAAACCTATTTTTGGATATTCTATGGATTGTCTCCTAGGGTTCTTCATAGGATGGGTGTATTTTAGTAGTTATGGCATCTACCATGTATTACATAATGTAAATTTATCATTTGGTATTCTGATGGATTGTTGATTCATGGTATCAAATTAGACCTAATTATTTCTCTAAGAGCAATAATTTTATCCAAAGTTAAAATGATGTCCAATAATGGGACCCATATCTCATATACATAAGAAATACTTGGAAAACATATAATCAATTTATCAAGGCCATGTAAATCCTTACCCCTAGCTTGAAAACCACCATGGGAATGGAGTAAATTAGGCCTTTGATCATGAAATTGCTTGGATTAGATGGCCATTATTTTAATTTGTCCTTGATTGAATTTGAAAGAAACCATGAATTCAAAAATCCTTGTCATGGGTTATCTCAAGAATAGGAAGCTTGTACTATCTCTCAAATGTGTTCTCACCAATGTATGCCACGAGGGTTTTATTAAGATAGTAGTGTAATATATTTCTATAAATTTATCCATTTATAAACAAATCAATGCAAGGCATTACCTTTAGCTTCATCATATCATTGTGTAGGCCTACTAATTTAATATCTATACTATCATCCTTGTATAATTATATGAATATAGACATCTAGTCTTTTGTTCCATACAGCTTTCTAGCATCCACTTCTATCCATATGGCCAAATAATGTCTAAATTAGTGCTATAATGCTACTAAAACAAACACTATATTGCTGAATTAATTCATGCCCACAATGGAAAATGTATAAGGATTAAAAGTGTAAGATGATTAATCCATTAGCAATATGTAGGTAATCTAGGTTCTCTATAAATCCTAAAGTCTTTTAGTCAATATAGAGCTTAGATTCACAAAATGCATAGGATAACAAGAGGGTAATGTAATCAAACCATGCTTTGAAAATTAGATATATCACTTAGATTTATTGTTTTTGATAATTAAATGTATTAAATTTCAAATTCATGTGAATTAATTGAAAACAATGGCTTTTACTTCTCTACCCACTTATCCATTTCTTGTTTGAATTTTTTTTTTGCATTGTCAACTTTTGGAAAATTTTCTATTTCCACATGTCATATTATCACTACTTTTGGGTGCCTCATCATCTTAACATGATAAATGTATTCTTTCCATGCCTCTGGAGATTATTTTTAATGGTTTATGTATTCTTTTGTCATCACTTAACTTGATAGGAGATACGTGGTAACGTATCATTCATATATTTAGCATTGAACCCTATTTTTTGTATTTTTATTTTTAGGTCATAGTTTCTTAGGGTTATGACACTTGGAAATATATTAGGGACTCACTTTTTAGGAGTATAAAACTCTTCACTATGAATTATGTAGACCATAGGTTAGTCAGATTATGACACTTAAGGAAATATCACTTCACTAGAGGGGTAACTAAATTTTGATTGTGTACCTTATTATGTTAGACTAAGGGTTAATGATATGGTACCATGTAGATGGTTTATAATTTCCTAGGATCTAACCTTTGTATGATGCTTTGGTAAGTCATGTATTATCAATATGATAATATGTGGATGGCCCACACTACTTTGGATGGTCTTCATATTTTAACCATATACTTTGGTCTTACAGGTTATGTGCCATTAGGATTATAACATGTGGTGTAATATCACTCATTCAAAGGATAGAGGGTCTTTACAAACTATGTAAGGACTTATCAATCCCAAATAAGTGGGATCATGACACATGGATAGCCCATGATATTCTAAATCTTATCGAGACTTAGAACATGTACTATTATCTAAGGACCTATTGATCATTGAGATGAAGACATGTGGCATGATATTTCTCACTTGAGTGCCTAGATGATTTTGAATACTATGTCTTGGACCTATGGACCATAGATAAGTGAGATTATGATGTGTTGATTAATATCACTTATTTGGCTAAATAGTATAATTAGAACTTTAAAGATCAAGAGCAAGCAAGTTCGATGAAGACACGTGTCAAGATCTCATGAAGTTGAGGATAGCCCATGCACTCAGACATATAAATAACTTTGAAATAGATGTTATATTATCCCATTATTCAAATAAACTATAATCATGAGTCATTTTATTTAATTATTGACACTAAAAGGCATAAAAGACTTGTAAAATATATTGATTAAAACACATTTAAACCATTCAATGATCACATTTTGAAAACTTAAAAGTTGAGTTATAATATATCCATATAAAACATATTTTAACCCAAATTCATCATGATACAAAATATATAAATCAATTTTGAGACCCTCAGCAATGTAACATAGACTCACTTATAACTATTGTAACAAAACATTCTATTCTATTTTAAAAAATTTAGAGCCAATGCCATCTCCCATGCACGCGCGCTCAAAAAATTTGAAAATGGGTAATGACAGACAGGTGGTCGAAGTGGCAACGGCTGCTAAATCGAACAAGGTGTTGTCAGCTTGTAAGGGGAGGGAGCTGAATGCCCCTAAAGAGACTTCTCCAGTGGGTGGAGGAAAGATCATGGCCGGGCATTTTGCCCACGCTCCTGGATCAGGGTTAGATGCAGGTGGAAGATCATATGCAGATGTGGCGGCATTTGAAGCGAATCTACATAAAGTTGTGCCTAGTGCATCATCTGGGCCATCCTATGCACCGCCTATAAGTGCTCTAAAACCCACAAGGGTTAATTTAGATCCTAAAATAGTAGATGAAATCTTTGAAAGGGTAGAAATTTTTTCCTCCCAAGCTGCTATTTTTTATTTTTGAGGATTTTGGCCCTCTCTGGCTGATCTACATGACTGGATATCCAAGAATTGGCTGCCACTCATTGAAGACCATGTTGAAATCTTTCTGTGTGTAAAAGGTTTCTTTATTGCTGTCTTCCAATGCCCTGAGGACAGAAGGACAATCTTGAGCAATAGTGATTTCTTATTGCAGGGTAAATTTCCTCTCATGGCCAAATGGTGGCATAAGGATTTTAATCTACTTACGGAAACCTTTAATAAGTTTCTAATCTGGGTTCGGCTCCCAAATCTTCCAATACATCTATGGCATGAATCAATTTTTGAAACCATCGGGAATGCTATAGGAGATTTTTTGTCTGTGGATAAAAATACTGCGGTTGCTTACCATTCGACCTGTGCACGTGTTATGGTTGAAGTGGGTGTTTCAAAGGGTCTACCAAAGGCGATTTGTCTGGACTCCCCAAGGGGAACTTGGACACAAATGTTGGATTTTGAGGGTGTACCTTTTTGGTGCAAAAAATGTCATCTGACGGGTCATATGGCTGCTCGTTGTTTGGCTGGGAATTCAAAGTCTAGACAACCACCTTCTTGGTGGTCTAAGGCTTCCTCAAAACATTACATAGCTAAACAACCTATGGAATATTTGGAATATTTTGAGAATGAAGATAGCATCCATTCCGAGCCAATGATTGAGGAGGAGTCATCGGTGAAAGATTCCTTAGTTGGTCCTGTGGTGAATGGGAATAATGATCTTTCAAAGCCAGTTGTTGTGGAGACATTGGTTTCTCCCCCTATTTTGGAGGAACTACCTAGGAGCCAAAAAATGGCTGGTATTCAAAAGGATTTTGATGAGTCATCTGTATCCGTTGGGCTTAATGGTCCATTGAATTCTGAGGAATGGATGACTGAGGCAGCAAAGGTAGAGGATGGATGGACTGCTGTTAAGAGGAAGAAATCTAAGCATGTGGCCCCCCCTCTAGATATGAATCTTCATTCATGTAATAGGTTAAATAAAAATTAAAAATTTAATTTTTTTTAACCTCTTTGTTTGGAGGTTGTAGGATGCTGATCCAGTCTGGTGATGGTTCGTTCTGTGTAGTGTCGGCGGTTACATATGGTTTGTTCTGTTGTTTATAGGTTCCTGTTTAACCTGGTTTGGTTCATTCCTATTTTGGGGTTTTTTTGAAACTTCATTGGGCTTTAAGGATTATCTTTCTTTATTGTACAGGGTTTTGGGGTCCCTTCAAAACCTGCTTTTACCATAATCTAAAACTATTGTAACAAAACTTAATAGATATTGAGGAATTAAATTCATTTTCATTTGAGCTAGATCTAAACATGTAATACATAAGATATGATCATGAAATTTTTGAATGAAAATTAAGTCCCCATCTAAAATTTTTGAAGGTGAGGTGTGTTGGTCATAACATAAATGTGTGGAGGTTTTGATTATATTTGATGTGTTGGCTACTATATATAGAGTTGGTTTGTATGTTTGTTTGATTAACTATGTCAATTCTAGATTTGAGAATATGGGTGGAGATTTAAATATAGTTAAACCATCATCAGCTAAGGTTTTGATGAATAATATAGAGATTTAGAGGATTATATAGGAAGTTAGATTAGATAAGTTCATCAATAATATTTATGAGTATGATCTGTAGAGGTTCTAATCCCATATAGATAGATGGGGTAGAGGTTTTCCCTATCTATTCCATATATATGGGTTATGGACCCTATTTATATACAAGGGTTTCAAAAAAATAGAATATATATAATGATTAATGTTTTGACATAGCCAATAATTAGGTGGGGGTTATTAATCCCATTCTCTCTTGAAAAGATACTTGTATGAATAGAACTTCCCAAGGTCTTAGTTACTAGGTATTGGTATGTAGGTTAACCTAGTCAGCTCATTATGACCATACCATGTTAAGGGTCTTTGATATGTATTTTAGATACATTTAAATGTATTTAAAATGAAGAGATTATGCCTAAATAACTAGTAGACTCATTTAACTATGAATTAATAGCTGATTCAAAATGAAAATGTGTATTGCTTGTAAGCTTAAAAATGCATAAATGTGTAATAAATAAACAAATAAGCATGTAGTCAAGATAAAATGTTTAACTCAAATTACAACTTAGAACCTAAGTTAATCTAATCTAATATAATAATTAAAAAATGAATTAGAGATAAGGTAAGGAAGAAAGAGAAAAGGAGAGCCTACATTCTAATGTCAACCAGCCTGGTTCTATTGAGAAAATAAACCCTGGAGCAAATGGTCCTTATTTGAGCTAGACATAGCACAACTCCAACTAAGGACAGTGAAAGAGTATATGGAATGAAGTAATAAAGTTAAAGAGGAAAATAAGGTCACCATATACATTCACATACCAAGTTTATAAAATGACAAAGCTTTTAGATAAAGGTGTTTTTATTAAGGATCATTTGGGATTCATCAAATGCCCAATGAGCTACAAACTCAGCTTCCAAATAGCCTTGACTCAGAAAACTAATCTAAAAATTAGGGAAATGCATGAAAATAAAATGATCAATCCATGACTATAAATTCTAATCTAAAAGGAGATATCTAGGAAGAGTCTCCTCTAATCATATAAAGAACTAGCCTAGGCATAATCTTCTTAGTCCTAAAAAAGACTAGTGTAATCATAACTTCCTTAGTTTTAAAGGGACTAGCCTTTATTAAATCAAATATTTTATATTATATAGGCATGCATGCCTGAAGATTTTGAATAAAAATTCAAATTCACCCACCGAAAAGGTAGTTACATTAATCATCAATACAACTGAGGGAGTGTGGTTGAGCAAGTGGATTGAAATCTCTGATAGATTAAAGTCATGACCAAAATTAGCAAAATAAAACCATGCCTCTATTGAATTATAGTATCTAAAATTAGTTTGGATTGCATTGGGGTTATCAGTTACCCATGCTTCTATGTAATTAATTATCCTACCTCTTTAAGGTTGAGTTTATATTTTATGCTTTGTGTTTGATTCCACTACACACACCATGTTAATAATTCCCATATTATTCATGATTTTTTTGGACTACAATTTGATTCTATAAATTAAATTGGATGTGCAATCCATTCTGAACCTCTTGATGGTTTTGATGGATAGATAAGTCATCAAATTTAGGATAATTCCTTGCTAGATGCACAGCCAATGTGTCTTTTTCCCTGATGGGGTACTGCCATGTGGCTTCTTCTCACTTCCCCTCTACTTTTCCCTCACTACACTATTAAATTTACTTATATTGGTCCCATATTAACAATTTTAAACTCATTGGTGTATGTGGGATTTAGCTCTATCATTTACTATCATCATATCCATGGCCATGCATCTCTCCCTTAGCTCTTCATTATTTTACTACCTTTACATTATTTCTTGAAGACTTATTGTGAAAATGATGTGATGAAAATTCTTGTGAAATGGATATCATTTTATTCATTCTTCATAATTTCTACAAGACCCCCAGCTCATTAATTACAAAGATCCAAGTATTCAAATCTTGTGTTATCATGATTTTTATTCGATATTTGACCTTTAGAACTTTTATTAGAACCAAAAGTTTTGACATAATTCTTGAAAAAGTTATCATGAGACATTTATTCTCTTCTTTATGAATTTTCTTCTTCATGACTTTGTTGTCACAACTTTTTTTCCAATGACCCAAGTCTTCACAAGTTTTGTCATCTCAATTTTTTTGTTTAGGCATTGGTCTTCAAAAAATTTGTTCACAAAAAAATTTCCTAGTAGTCTTCACAACACTTTTTTTGAAAATCAAAAAACTTATAAAATTCCTATGAAGGGCCTTGGGCTCTCTTCCTTCTTCACTAATTTTGTTTGGAACTTATGTTCAGAACTTTTTTTTGGACTATTTTTCACAAATTTTTTTGTTGCAACAGACCCAAGTCTTTATAATTTTTTTATGCCAAAAAGTTTTATTTTGAAGACCTAAGACTTAGTCCTCATGAATATTTTTTTCTCAACTTTTGTTCCAAAGAGCCTTTCTTTCAAAAAAATGTTCTGAATATTTATCCTCAAAACCCAAGTCTTCAGAACTTTTATTCAAGCCTAAAGTATTCATGAATTTTGTCTACAAAATTTTTGATAAAATCATAGCATTGTTCTCAAAGAGTAAAATACTTAAACAAATCTCATAATTATTTAGGCTTTTTATAAACTTTTCTTCATGTAAAACCTCTTACTACTCATTTTGGGTACTTGTAGGCATAATATGAAAAGGCACAGTCAGTGATTTTGTTTTAAAAACTAATGAATTAGCATTTGAAAATAAACAACAAAGTATTTGAAAATAAATGACTAAGTATTTGAATAAAATGGCTAAGGCAAAAGCCAAAAAATGACTAAGTATAAACTAAAAACTACACAACGGCTTAGTCATTTACTTGATTTCAAAGCCAATTTCATCCATTTTTATGAGAAGTGAATAAGTTAAAAAGTAAAACCTTATAAACATTTAGTCATTTATATTGAAATCAAAATAGAAATGGATAAAAATTATTCAAAAAAAAAGGTAGAAAACTTTGGAATAGTCAGATAATTTTTACAAACCTAAGGTGAAATAATCTAAGAGGAAGCTATAAAATGTGTTTCAAAACACAAGTAGATAAATAGACTAAGACTTAGTAGATCTATTCAAATTTAGATATTAAAATCAAAGTAACCCAAATGATGAATATCCATGCCAAGTGTTTATAATGTAGACTTAATTTTTTAGGTTTAGCTAAAACCATGAAGCACACCCATATTTTACATCTTCGCATCTAGAAGAATAGGCCTCTTAGAAGGTTGATTTAAACAAGAAACCATTAGTAACTCCTTAAAGGTAGAAGACTAGACTCTAAATAAAAAAGAGGGTCCTTATTTTTAGACTAAAAATGGGGCATTTTTTACAAGCAACAATAATATATATTGGGGAAAGGGATAATAGAGATAGAGTTTTTTTGTGATAGTATACTTAAAATGGATCTAGATAGCTATATCTAGAGGTTGGTGATGGGTTAATTTATATAATTATTCCCCATTCATATAGTCTATTATATTTATTAGGTCCCCACTCTAGAGTCTAGTTGAGTATAGATCTCTAATCTAGTTTATGTTGAACCACTCTCAGATAGATGTATAATCTTCTTATATACCTATATGGGTGAGGAACCATATATAATTAATCTATATACCCCTATATAGAGAGAGCCTATATATATATATATATATATATATATATATATATATATATATATATCTATAGAGTAGAGGAGGGTTGTATAGAGTAGAGTGGAGTGGGGATGGGATGGGTAGACTACGTATGATTTAGGCCTTCATCTGGTTTGGCCATATCACATCTCTATACAGGGGAGAGGGGAGAGGAGATAGTTTTAGTTGGAGGCCCAAATGGGAAGAGGGGGGAATCAAGACTTGGGAATGGGCCCTAAATATCTATATAGGACTTTAGAATAAAAATATATGTATAGGTGGGGGGTTGTTATATATATATATATATATATATATATATATACACACACACACACACACACACACACACACACACACACACACACACACACACACACACATATATATATATATATGTTGGGCCCATATATTAGATAGAGTGATGGATAACTAGGAACTATCAACCTCTACTAGGCACTATCACTTCCACTATGACAAGCTTCAACTAGATATGGCCAACAACACATATTGATGGGTTATATATGGATAGTGGGTGGATATAGCTATATAGAGTTAGCAATTGATCGACCCCTCTTCAATATTTCCCTATTGATTTTAATGGATCTTAGAGGACAATGTCCCCTATGCCAACTCAACTATGAGGCCATATCTATATATATGGGATGTCAAGATCCCCTATCTAGATATGGGATTGGATAGTATAGTAAAGTGAAGTGATGCATCCTCCCATGTATGTTCTATCATGCAAAACTATTGATAGTGAATGGTATACTACATTGATAATCACTATTAATCCCCCCCACCCCATATAGATTGAAAGAGGGGGGTCGATCATGTACCATATATAGATAGGGATCATTTTATTGATTAGAGTAGATTTAAATCCTTGTCATATAACATATGATATGACCCACTTAGATGACTATCATTGATTATCCCCATCATTAAATGGTGATGGCACATGGTCCTTCTTGATATATTATCCAAACAAAATATATTTAATCCCAAATTCATCATGATACAAAAGATGTAAATCTATTTTAAGGCATTCATCACTATAACATAGACTAACACTATAATATAGACTTATTTATAATTATTACAACAAAACTAAATAGATATTGAGTAATTAAATTCATTTTCATTTGAGCTAGACCTTAAAATGTAATACATAATGTATGATCATGAAATTTTTCAATAAAAATTAGGTCCATATCTAAAAATTTTGAAGGTGGGGTGTGTTGGTCACAATATAAATGTGTGGAGTATTTGATGTTATTTGATGTGTTAGTTGCTAGATACAAAGTTGGTTTGTATGTTTATTTGAATAACTATGTCAATTCTTGATTTGAAAATATGGGTGGAGATTTAAATATAATTGAATCATCCTCATTTAAGGTTTTGATGAAGAATGCATAGATTTGTAGGATTATACAAGAAGGTGGATTAGTTAATTTCATCAATAATATTGATGGGTATGATCTGTATATCTCCAAAACCTTTTCCAATAGTTGGAAAATAAAAATTAGTGGAGATAAAAGGGTTCATCATTGAAGTTTAAGAGAAGATTATTACTCAAGTCACATGTTTGAAAATGATCCAAAATTCTTTAAATACAATAGAGACTACAAGGAGGATAAAATGAAATTTGTGTTGGGAGAAGAGGAGATCATTAACTTTTAAGGAAACTACATAAGGGATTCATTCTCATATACTTATGATGGAGTTGTTAATCAAATTATTAAATTTGTTACTTTTGATGGAAGGTACAAAGTTGAGTGCACCTTTCATTTTATGTTTATGAATTATTTTAGACACCATTTTCCTATTATTCTACCAATTTTTATCTTTAAATTATTGGAAATTCTGGTAGAATATGTTAAGAGAGGAAAAAGGATATTTCCAATTCATCAAGTTGTTATTTTTTAATCTAAAAGTATACTAGGTCCATGAATATTATCCTTACTTATATGTCTGAAGGTGATAAATCTAAATGTATGGAGAATATTTTGAGTGATCATATTCTAAGAAGTAATGGTAAAGGGAATCAATTTAATAATGAGTCTAATACATTTTATAAGATGAATATAATACAAGGTGAAGAGGGGAGAAGTGAGGGGTAGTGTTCTCTTAATGATAAGATCAAGGATGTTGTTTTAGATTTGAAACTTTTGAAGGCTCAGAATGTTGAGGATTTAAATAAGGCCAAGTTAGATGGAGATAAGGGGAAAAATAAAGTGGGAGAGGAGTTTGATGTTTTGAGTGAAGAGATAATGAGGTGAAACAAGTAGAAGTGTTAGGAACCCCTTATCCAATGGAAGCACAATTGATTACTTTATTATAAGCAATTAAACATGAAATTATACCAGAATGATTAAGTAACTAGAAACTTGAGACAACAAAGAATTTGAGAGACAATACACACTCTTGTATTAAATACTACTAGAAGAAAATACAATAAGAAAGATGCCACTTCTTCCTCCACCTCAAAGGCTTGCCACACCTCAAGACCTTCTTCCCTCTCTCTCTTTCTCTACACAACCAACTCAACAACCTGAGTTGTTATCCCCTCCTTGAATGCTTCAATTGATCTCCTTGACCTTACACCTGTAGATCTCCTTGACCTTGCTCCTTGCTTTAATGCTTTTACTTGCCTGCTTGATTTACAATACATGCCTCATGGGTCTTTAAATATAATCCCATGCATACAAAAATAGAACTCTAATTACAATAATTAGACACGCAGCTCGTGACTATAATTAGCCCTTAAACATGCAAACACTCGCTTCACTTAACTGACTATTTGTTAATAGCAGTTCTAGAACTACCACAGGCAGTCAACATTAGTCCTTGTCTATCTGGTGCTAACCAATGTCAACCAACTTCCTACCGATGCCAGTTGCCTTTTGCATTGGTCATGACCGACGGCGGTCATGTTGTCGATGCCAGTACTTCTAGATCTTCAGCAACCTCCTGTTTCTTTGTGTCTACAACAGTTGAAGCTTTTAGCTCCACACCCTAACAAGAAGGAAATGGTTGAAGAGATTTATCTTCATATAAATTTTCTTAGGTCATTTTTTAAGGACCATAATTCTCTGAAAGATGCTATTAGGAACCATAATGTTTAAGGGGATACTTTTTATAGTAAGGATGATTTGAAGGAGATATTGTTATGGGCTAAGTAGTTGGAGGAGACAATAAATTTCTTAAGGAAAATTAGACCATCAAGGATAATTTAATCACTCTGGTTAACTTTATCAAAATGAGTATTAAGAATTATCTTAAAAGTATGGATCGTCTAAAATAGATTCTTAAGATGAGACATGAAGCATAGAGTTCTAGCAGGTTGGGCAAAAAAGGCAAAGGTGTAAGGAGAAAGAAGAAGACATGGATAATCAAGGGATGGAGTATATGGAGATAGCCTTGAAGAATATGATGGACACTTGGGATGAAGCTCTTGATGGGAAAAATAAATCTTAGTTTAAATGTTTATCCTTAGATCACTAGATTGGTTATTTTTATATTATTTTCTTATTGTTTAGTTGTTATTTTTTAGCTATTTTGTTGCTCTCCTTTTGGTGTTTGAATTTTTAGGTAGACTTTAATGTCTTTACTAGATTTGATGGCTGAGTTTACTAGATCTTTATAAAAATGTTTGAGTCCCTATTTAAAATAATTTCCTTTAACAATAATAAAAAAATACTAAGTATACATTTGATGATAGTTAGATTGTTGAAGATGAGATCACAATGCACTATTTGTATAAGCTTACATCAATTTTCATTGTATACATAATGTCATGGTTAAAAATGGTTCAAGAAAAAACATTTGTATAATGAAAATTCTCAATGATCTTAAAATACACACAAAAGGATTTAATATATACAACATAGTAGTCAAAGGATTTGATGCTTGGATATAGGAACCACTTGGGTGCATTATGCTACCACTTCAGGAAATTTCTACAATAGTGGATACTTTATTCCTAGTTTTACCAAGTAAATGCATCTTTGACATGTTATTCAGATGCCCTTGGATATATAAGTGTGTTGTAGTACCATATTCAATGCATCAATGTATAAACTATATACAATACGATAAGGTAGTTATATTTTTAGGCATTCAATATGAGTACATTCTTCAATGACAAACATTTCCTCCTCCGCCCTGACCACCCTAGTTTGTGGTTACACATATTTAGGATCATTATATAAATATGGTTTTTATACCTATTCATGATCATTATACAGAGACCACTATTACACCTATTTAGGATCATTATATAGAGATAGTTGTTACACATATTTAGGATTATTATGTGGGACTATTTTTTACACCTAGTCAAGATTATTATGTGGATCCAATTCATATACCTATTCAACATATTTATATACACTTAATATATAGGAGAGTAGTTAACTATCCTAGGCAACCAATTTTATAGTGCTCACTATATTATAGAGTCATTCAAGAGTCAGAGAGGCTAGTATTTATTATATCTCACACAAAGATAGTAACATAGACAATTCAACATATTCCATAACAAACATGGGCATTGATACATTCTACTATTATACAATGGATTTCATAAATTCATAGGCTTCATATAGTTATGCATCATACATAGGATCCTATGGGTGATGGTGATGGTCACATTAAATTACTTGATCCCTCATTCAATTCTAGTACACCTGCATATGGAACTTTTCTCTAAGATCCTA
Organism: Torreya grandis; assembly: GCA_037957365.1. Taxonomy (NCBI): domain Eukaryota; kingdom Viridiplantae; phylum Streptophyta; class Pinopsida; order Cupressales; family Taxaceae; genus Torreya; species Torreya grandis. The sequence goes on from JARHVA010002973.1 coordinate 650,490, forward strand.
TGGGTGATGGTGATGGTCACATTAAAGCACTTGATCCCTCATTAGATTCTAGTACACCTGCATATGGAACTTTTCTCTCACAAAAGGTAACCATTGCACCATATGTTATAGGCACTTCCCATGAATTTTATGGGATAATTGGTTAGAAATTTTTACAAAAACTATATAATTTAAATATATAAAAACATTCAAATATTTCAAAAAATCAAAAATCAAGACTTAAGTTTATGTAATGAGTTAGGATTGACCTAAAACTATATTATATAAATATATAGAATTGGAGAAGTTAAATCAATTATATCTCATTGATAATTAATGTAATTAGGATATGACCAATGGATCTACTAAACCTAATAAGGGGAGCACCTACAACACAATTTCAAGAGAAAGGGTTCCAAATCCTCTAGGTAATCAACATAATGAAATAGCCCTAACTAAGTCTCTATTTATAAATGATGAAATATCGCAATCAATTAATGTAAGGGGAAGGGTTAGAAGCATATTAAAATGGGTAAGGAGCTATGGTAGGCAAATGGGATCCTAGGCTACCTAATATGGATAAATTGAAATTTTAAATAATCTTATAGCCACACTAAGTTAAAGTTTAGAGAGAATTCAAATAAGATATGCATTCATTAACCAAGTAATTATGAAACTTATATATGTTAAAAGGAAAGAGCTAGGGTTATAATATACTTACCTTGAACTAGACCTATCAAGCCTCAATCTCCCCCTTAACCAATGGTGGTGTGTAAGATATTATTGTGGTTGTAAGGATATCCATGGTTGAACCAAGATATAGGCTAAAAGGAATCATCCTATTGCATATAATATTCCAAAAGATAATATTTTCCCTATAATACAAGATCTAAGTAATAACTCCTCCAAATGTAGACTTAGGGTATAAGTATGAGCATTTACAATTGAAAATTAATTTTATTCTCTACTATATTGAAAAGAAATATTATATTTATAATGGTCAATGATCATAATCCCTCCTAGATAATTAGTCTATGTTATTGGACAACTTAATTTATTCTAAAGTAGATTGACTAACCTCAAACTATGTTGGTTAGGTTGACCTAGTTACTAAGTGTGCACCAAAACATTTGGGACTACATCAATTTAATCAATGTAGTTGGGATGGTATGATAACAATTAGAACTACATTGAATTATCCTAAAATAATAGGAAAATATAGGTGATAATTAGTAATAATATGCAATATGGAAGGAGATAGGTTAGGAAACAAATCTAGGGAAGTTGGAATTGAGTAGGAATGATAGATAATAGATAATCAATAATGTCTCTCACAAAGCACCATTAGTCTAACCACCCCTTTCCCAATGCACCCTTTAAGGCATGCACTCAGGGAGATTAAAACACAATAGGTTACTACAAAAGAGAAAGTGTCAATAAATGATAAAATGTTAAAAATATTCTATATACATATGCCCCACTCGAATCTCATCATGTGTCACCAGAGTGTAACATGGGATGGTGCTTCAATAAAGAACATATAAACACAATAATTGAGATGAATAAATGCATTAGAAAGTGAAAATTAAATAAAATTAAATAAATTTTAGATATGTACCTCTACTTAAATTTTTATTGTTAACTATAAGTTTCATGTGTAATAGATAATGATAGCCACCTAGTGTGCGAAGAAAGAGATAGACCTAAAAATAAGAGAAATTTTAAAATATTTATAAAATGATTTTCTTAGTGCTAAACAATTATCTATCTCATTAGTATTTTAAGGCTTGTTATAATTTTTGAAAAGGACATATAGAATCAAAGATGTGAGAAAAATATAGAATTTATCAGTAAATAACTAAAGGCTAAAAAAATCAAAAAATTTACTATAAAAGAGTAAATTACTATTCATTTATGAATTTGCTATTTTTGGAAACCAAATCTCTATGTATCCAAATATATCAAATTGAGAGATGATGGCCCCGATATGGAATATGGGAAAATTGGTGGATGTATCATAGTTGTAACCAACATGGTATAAGTACAAGGTGCATCAATTTTGAATTTTTAATATTTTGAATAAAAATGGAGTAGATTAGGAAAAATAGGAACTAGAGAAAATCCATGAAATGGAATTTACCCCAATAATTATGTAGAGCTAAAAATAGGGTATGAAATGGATAGGAAATGAAAATTTAAAATGTAGGTCAAGGGCATTTATTATGGCCTAATGAAAAATCACTGTGTAGTCTAGAATGTTATTGGCCAGGTTGATATCTTTATAAATCAAGTAGAATTTATGTTGGTTGATATAGTATAAGTTTCCCAATGTAGTTTAATGATTTCTAGTTGATGTTTTGAAATGTGGTTGATATAGTCAGAAGTGTGCTTGACTAATTTAGTTAATCATATGGTCAATGTTGTATGATAATCTTAGAAGATGGTCAATGGCATATGTACAATCTAATGTAGTATAAGAAAATGGCTGATATAATAGGACATGATTGACATATTGTTGATGTATATATGGTTTATGTAAGGTACATGGATTATTTAATGTTGAAAATAATATGGTTGATATTCAAAGTAGATGGTAGATATAATAGTAAATTTTAAAAAGGATTAAGTTTATTGTTTTTATGTTATTATGTGTCAATTTTTTTATAAAGCTCTAATTTGTGCTCTATTATATGATATGTTGTGAAAACATTGGAGACTATGGATACTATTAGATGTTATGTGGTTATCAGATCTATTAAATCAACTACCAGTAGTCAATAAATATTATTTAACTATATTGAGGTTTAATGGGATTATGGAGATGTGACGAATCCCACTCAGTGTAAAGTTAGTTGTCATGTTCTTAGGAGCATGAGAGAGACTACATAATATCTTTAAATGGGTGGTGGATGGGGATACCATTGAGGTGTAAATCACCTTAGAGTATTACCATTTTATCTTGGATTTACCTATTACTACCACATTGGTGGTGTGTGATACTCTAAATTCCTTTTATGAGAGGAAGGCCTTAGTTGTGTGGGTTACAAGCTTAGAGAGATGAGGAGTGAGGGTTTTACATCAGCTCATTTTATTTATACGTATCAACCTTAAAAAATATCTATAAGGTGATCATTATACTTATAACATCTCATATGATATATCATAAATCAAATGTGAGGGTGTCATTGTATATTTTAGACCTGTGTTAATCTATGTTATTATATTGAGATGCCAATAGACTATATGGCCTATGATTATTTTTGGGAGTTATATTTATGGGTACTTACCTATGTATATACTAACAAGATTACCATATGTCTTGGATTATTCCCCCCATGAGTATGAATGTGGGTGCAATATCACCTTATACAAACTATTGCTTGTGTCATTGTGTTACATACAGTGCAATGTGGATCGATATTTTGGTATCCATATGTGGGTATTATGGATTCCTGACCATCATGTCCATATAAATTAAAATCACTTGCATGAATGAGGATCATAGGGAACTATCCATAGTGGATAAAACCTCAACCATGTTATCATGTACCCAATCAGTTTGGGCTGCCACACCTAGCAATTCTATGTATGGTCCTAATGTATTAGTCTTGACATGCAAGGGAGAAATGTGGTGTGGGACGTGGATGGGTACCAACTTAGGTACCTATCATATGACCTCATAATCCTAGTGTGTTGAGATATTAGTAGAGATGGTATCTATGAGGACCCTCCACAAGAGGAGGAGGAGTGGTAGTAGTAGTGGCTTTGTAGCAATAAAAATCACCAACACAACCACTTATATAGCTATAAAAGCATAAATAAGTACATGCTTAACTATATCCACAACCACCATTGTAGTTGTATCAAGGAATCCTATAGCTCATCCAACTCTAGGTGGATAACATTGCAACAAATATATAGTCATGGATGACATGTTCATGTTATTCAACTAGGGTAGTATATAGGCTTTGTGCCTCCTCAGAGGCATGACACCTAGGATGTGTTAGGTGGTCAATATGATGGTGATACTATGGGTAAATAAAATGTGTTATGTTATTACTTACTACTGGTCACATTTGTCCCACATAAATATCTTTCCTAGAAATGGTTTGAGCAAGTGGACCAAGTTTTGGATGGAATGAGTTGTCTAGATAATTCATGCAACGTGCAAATATTTTGAAACACTTTAAGCTTTTTTCAATTGTAGTTTTTCAATCCCTAAGGGATAGATCTACAGAGTTAGGTAAAGGGTCTAAGTAGGTTCTCATGGTGAATAGATTAGTTCTAAGTCATGGAACAAGTTTGCATAATCTTTAGATTTTCATATCTCATTCGAGCCTTCAAAGATCTAGTAGCAAGGTAAGTTACGCAAGTCCAAAAGAGCCTAGAAGCTAAAATCTAAGTGAAAAACCTTTATTTTGATAATTCCTTACATGGAAAATTCTTTCAGGCTTTTATTTTTGGATTTTCTATTTGGCTAAGTACTAATATTTCCTTTGGGAGAAATTTTTTGGGTTTTTTGGCTAAGTATAGGGAATTATTTTAGACATTTTTTCCAAAACAAAATTCCCAAAGACCCAAATTTCATTTAGACATTTTATTTATAGCAAAAAGCCTAATGACCTAAATTATTTTAGGATAATGATTTTGAGAAAATGTTTCATGAAAAATCTAAGTCCAAATTATTTTAGGAAAATTATCCCATGATAATTTTCTTGAAGACCTCATTATCTCAAACATTTTGTTCATAGCCAAAAACCTCGCAGGCTCATTCTCTCAAACATTTTGTTCACAAACATAAGTTCACAAGACTAATTATTTTAAGGATGTTATTTTTCATAAAGCCCATAACAAAGGTATAAAGCAAAATTATTTCAAGAAAATTGTCTTGAATACAAAAACCTAAAGTCATTTCCATTAGACAAATCCAATACAAAAATGCTAAAACAAAAGTCTCAAAGACAAAGGTAGATTTATTTTGGGGAAATTATCCTACAATAATTTCCCCAAGAATATATTTATTTTTGACAAAATATTAATAAAAATGGTTCTAAAAAATATAAAAGACTAATGTAAAAGCTCCAATAGAAAGGTTTGTCCTATATAAGTTAATCTAGCAAGTATGACATTCGCACAAGTGTCAAAACAAACTCAATAGCTATTTTTTTGAGTTTAAAGTATGATGGGCTCATAGACATATATGATGGTCACATGGATGTCATTTTATGGTCAAGGAAATGTCAAATTCAAGACACATAAAATAAATATTAAAGATTAAATATCTTAGTGACAGTCATGTGAATGTCAAATACATTCATGTGGACATCAAAGATAGGAACATGAATGTCAAAGTTAAGTCCTAAGAAATAGCTATTAGAATTTAAAAGGTATGATCAATTATCAAAATTCAATCATATAGGAGATCCAATGGTGAGTGGAAATTGACAATTTAATTGGACTAGGTAGATCAATGGCTCGTGTTCAATCACAAATTTAGATATAATGGCATGTAATAAATTCAAAAAGTCAAGGAGCTTAGAGACCACCATGTGGAATAAGTATGGGAGAAAATAGACTAACAATAATCCCTAAGTGTAAATTTAGGGATTTCAAGTGGCACCAACTTGGTTATATTTGATAGGTCAAGGATAGATCTAAGGACTTGCATTAACCTATGACATAAAGATCATATAGTGTGAGAGAGAGTCAATAGGTCAATGAGATGATTTAATTTTTGATGGCTAATGAGTAAAGGAAAGCCTAGGACTTTCAATAGATGTCAAAGGGATGGTCTTATACCAAGGCAATCAAGTGGTTTGATCATGATCTAGGTTGAACCAAGAATGGGTATTTTGGGATCGAATGGTGCCATTAAGACTCTATAAAGATAGAATAGGTCTTTTTAGACCTAACATAGATCAAGGTGGGCTACTAGATAGTCATAAAATATAGATATGTCTAAGTGGATGTATCAAGTATAAAAAAACCAAAATTTTTAATTGGTTTTCAACCTATAGTAATCATAGGTTCATATTTCAAAGTAGAGGCAGATATATGTAACTAATGGAGGAGCATCCTGAGCCATACTCTCAAACACTAAAAATAGAAATGAGCATGGTCCTAAATATGAAGACCTTACCTTTGCAATAAATGAATTTGATATAGAAGATATTGAGAAGGTTTATGTGATAGATAAGATTGTTTCCTATAAATTTTCTAGATTTTAATATTTTCCATTACACTAAAAAAGGATTGAAGGATGTTAATATAGGAGCAGGCTCAAGGAGAATTATAGTGATGGTTATTCTGAATGGGATGCAGCTCATTAATGATCATTTTAGCACCATTTTCCTCTCTCTTCCCCTTTTTATTCCTATAAATACTATATTTGATCTCTTGTTTAGGCATCCCTGAGCTGGAAATAGTGAAGCTCTACCAAAATCACTTTGTAACAATCTCTTGAAGCAATATCAGATAGTTTTTTTGATTCTAGTTGAATTATAAGTGTGTTTTATTGAATTTTTATGTGTAGAGTGTATGTTTATATTCATCATATGTATGTTCTTCATGTACCTTGCTTAATTTCTATTGGTTTCTTGTAGGTTTTATGAAGTGTTAGCTAGTGACATCCCTTTTGAAGTATCATACGTCCATAGTGTCTCATGATGAGGCCATAAATTTCTCTATTTTATAGCCTCACCCATACCTAGTATATATCTTTTTCTATGTAAATACCCCTAACCATCCATGAATCATATAAATGAATGAATTTATGATATTATGTGTGCATTTATAACACACACACACACACACACACACACACACACACACACACATGTTGTGTTATAAATTAATGATGTTTTTTTATTATATTATACATGTGTAAATTTATTTAAAAAATATTTGAAGGGTAACATAAGGTTGCAAGAATCTTTTTTAGGCACAACACTTATATATAAGCCTAAAACAACTATTGGATTCCACTTAAAAGTTTCCTATAGCCACTACTATTTTCCACGTATAGGTTGCCCATAGTAACTGTTGGCTTCCACCTCCAATTTTCCCATAGCAAATGTTGGCTTCCACCTATAGGTTACCCATAGTAACTATTGGATTCCACCTACAGGTTGCCTAAGGCCACTATTGGTTTCCACCTATAGGTTATCTATAGTAACTATTGGCTTCCACCTATAGGTTTCCTGTAGCAATTGTAGGTTGCCTACATTAACTATAGGCTTTCACTTATAGGTAACTTGTAGCCACTACATAGAATAAAACTATTATTGTGATCAAATTTTAAGGTCACATCAATCTATCTTAGGAAACAAGTGGATAATTGAAGAGGCTCCTCCATATCTATTTATGGAATCCCCACATGTGAATAATCTTGGATTTGTTACCAAAGATGAGAAAGACAAGGACAATGGAAAGGAGATAAAAAGAAGTAAAAAAATAAAATAGTATACATTGTCCTTAACTTAGTTAGGATTAAAATAAGTAATTTTAGTTACTAATCACCTAAATGTTGATTAGAGTAGTTCTTAAAATATTTGTACTTTTCCTAGTTTAGTGTTTTTGGTTAAAGCTAATAAACTACCTTCTATATTTAGTAGCAAAACCTAGATTAGATTAGGAGTTAGATAGATGATAAAAGAATAGTAGAATTTTAGAAGTCATTACATTATAAATATTATAATCTTATATAGAAATATTTAATTGCTATAGATTTGAGTAATGAGAAGGTTGATTTTGTAAGAATTTTTTGCAATTCTCTTGGAAAAAGATTAGAACTCAGTTCTAAATGAGGAAGGCCCCCCTCAAGAGGAGTTGCAGTGAATACCCTATCCCTCCTTAGTTTAATTGTGTTGTAATTTTATTTCATTATTAGTTTGATTATATAAAGTGTGATTCATGTGTGATTCATAAGTGTGAAGTACTTTTGTATTTCTGTTATAATAGTTTCATAGTATAACTATCTAGTGAATTCAACATAAGTTCATTGTACTACAAATAATAAAGCAAATTAATCTATGAATCAATAACACATATATAATTTTGAAATCCTTCAAAATCATATGCACCCTAGGTTGACAATTAATGTTAATCAAACTCAATAATTTGGAAATTAACTAAGTAATAAGTCTACACAACATTTTGGCACCGTTGTTAGGGGTAGTGTCAATTATTATTTTCTAGATCAATTATTGATTTTCAAGATCTATTAATACATTTTCCTACCCAACTGGGTAATTCAATTGAGGAAACTATGGTGTCTTATTCTATATGTCTAAGTTCTTAGATGTTGGTGGTGCACAACATTTTTGATGCACTCTCCTACCCAATTGGGCAAGTCGAGTGAGGGCATTATGGTGTCTTATGGCAGATGTTAAAGTTATTATATGTTGATGGTGCACAAATTTAAATTCCTCTTTGAAAACTTGGGGTTTACTTAATTATTTTCTTTATAATTTACTTTCCTTCAAGAGTGATTTACTTTTTGCAAAGTGTGCCATTGATTTTCTACTTTCATTTCCTAGTTTCTAGGTTAATTTTTCTACTCTTATTTCCTACTTTCTAAAGTGATTTTCCCACTTTTATTAGATAACTTTAATACTTCCTAGAAATAAAATTTCAATTCTAGACATTTTGATTTCCACACTCCTTTATTTCTCTACATTTTATTTTTTCCTTATTCTGAATAACCCTCTGAAACACAAAAAATACACTAACCTTATGTAGGAAGGGACAAGATAGATGGAGTGTCACAATGTTTATGAAAAGAGAAAGAGATTATTAGCAAAAAATCCATAATTTGTTACTAGGAAAGAACCACAAATACCTATAGTAACTAATAATCTTGTTAAAAAATACACCATAAGCCAGAAGGATCTTGAAGAAGGGAACACTAAAAACTAAAAGAAGTAGCTCACATGAGAAGTACTATTAGATTTGAAAAATAAAATAGAATAAAATGAAGAATTAATTGAGTTTCTAAGAAGAAATACATGAACTAGACACTCCAAAAGGTAACATCAGAACTTCATTCTAGAAAGGCTTTTTTGATCAAATCAAAGAAAGCTCAAGAGAATCTTTAGATTTCTCATCTAGTAAAAAGACTATGGATTAGTAGATAAAAATTTAATATCATTCTAATGAAGGGATTGATACTAAACTTAAATATGTGATCTTAAGTACCTTTGGTGTCCATATCACAAGAAAATCCATCATGAACAAAGAAGGAGACTTTGTGGATGATAACAAGACTCAAGACACAGTTACTTTTGAATTTCCTATTCCAAATGCAATAGGTGTAACACAAATGAAAAATATCCCACCCTCATCCTTGCCCAATTTTATAGGTACATTATCAAAATACCCAAACACATTCTTTTTTGAATTTGATATCCTCTATAGAAGCTATGAATATAGGCAAGATGCACAAAAATTGAAACATTTTCTTGCCACCTTCAAAGACTCAACACTTCACTAGTTCATGGGACTAGGTAGTAATTCAATCTACACTTGGGAGGACATGAAAAATAAATTTTTGGCTAAGTATCATGAATATGGATGAGGAAAAAATTATATAAGAAATGACATCTTCAGGATGACTCAAGAAGGGGATGAATCTTTGGAAGACTATGTTGAACGGTTTATGTTCAGTGTATAGAAATTCAATAAAATTACACTAGGAGAAGAGCCTCTAAAAATCATCTTCTTTAAAGGATTTAGAGAATATTTTCTATAATCCTTGGACCTATTGAGTGTGGGAGATATCTCACATTTACCATTCATAGACATCAATAAGTTGAGCAAGAATTATTCTAGGTCTACCATAAACAAAGTCAAGGGTAACAAGTTTCTACTGGTAGTTAGAAGTGGCCTATCAACATCTAAAGCTAGTAACCTATTACAAGACATGAAATATGATATCATTATTCATTTTTCCAGCCAACTAGATACCCTACACTCAAGGCAAAAGCAAGCAACCTTGGATCAAGATTTGACCATCTATTATTTAGATTATAAGAAGAAGATAGATTGTAGGTGTCATGAGGTTCAGGCTAAACTGGCTAACATCATAGTTGAAGAACTAGAAATAGTAGAGATAAATTCTATAGGAGGAGATGGAGACTAGGTTTTCTATGTTGCATAAATAAAACCATGGGTTAATGACCATCTTATCTAGGTATGGGATAAAATCCACCTTTTACAAATTATACCTCCTATAATACACAATTTGAAAATACTACTCCAAATTTTAATAGTCCATGGATGAATGTCCCACATCGTAATTATATATGGAAGTCACCTCAAATAAGCTACCCCACCACCTCTTGGTAGCCTCCACAAAATATATCCCCACCTTAGATACAATCTTGGCAACCATCCTAAGGCCCACCCTTCACAAACCAATGGTAACATCCCTAGAGACCCAATCAGCCCTGGAGAAACCATTAGGGATGATTCCCTCCATAGTAACAACAAAAACCTACCACTCTTATTCCCAATACACCAAATACACCCAAGCCTAACTAGCTTCCTACCCAACCTGTGTAGAATCCTACAAATAAGTTGGTGCAACTAACATCCAGTACTGAACCTATTCAGTACCCAACATACATGGTGAACATCTATGAAGTTCACCTACATTCAAGGAAAGTTCTACCACCCCTATCCCCACCCATAATAATTAAGTTAGATTAATAAACTCTAGAGGATCATGCTAACCCACCTTCACCACTATAAAAACTCTCTGAACTAGAAAATAAAGCTATTGATGAAACAACCCCACCATTTCTAGAACATCTTAGCCTTTATCACCATGAAATTAAACTTGAATTTGATTTCATATAATAACTCAAGAATATCTATATTAAAATTCCTCTCTTCTAGGCCATAAAGGAAGTACCCATATATTCTAAAGTTGTTAAAGATTTATGTCTATATAAACCTAGAAGGAAGAAGAAAGATACCAATACAGTGCATGTGATTGGCCAGTTGGTAGACATTATGTTTTAAAATAACCTACCAAATAAATATTTAGATCTAATATGCCTAATAGTAATAGTCTAGATTCATGACCAATAGTTGTCTAATACATTGATAGACCTAGCGGATAAAATAAATGTAATGACAACTAAAACCATGAACAAACTATAGTTGAATAATATTCATCCCACATATACAATGTTACAAATGGATGACAAGTTTATAGTTAGACCAGAAAGAGTCATTGAATGTCTTGTCATTATAATAAATTCTTGGGAGTATCCTATAGATTTCATTATGTTGTAACCAAAGTCTAATTTGGGTGTATACCCTCTTATCTTAGGATGACATTGGCTTGCCATAGTTGATGCCTTCACCAGATCCATATTAGGTAATATGTTGATATCCAATGGCAACCACACTAATAAATTGGTCCTCTAACCTCCAACAAAGTTAGCCTTGGCACCAAAGCATACATTATGGGTTGAACAAGATGAGGTAGACTAGCCTCCTTAGATTATTGTATTCACCATAGACCAATCATGCACCTTGGCTGATTAGGAGGAAGATATGATTCTCTCCAATGTTCTCCAGAATAATTACCAAACTCATTCTATAGATCTCAACCATTTGTAATGTGTTGAGTGCCCATTTTCCAGCCTCTGGAAAGAAGATAATTATGATGCATCTATACAAGAAATATTCCACCAAATATTGCCTCATAGATGCAACCAAAATAAATCTATTATAAATATATAAATTATTAAAACACTCTCATGGTTGAAATCTCTCTAGTAAAAACATTACTTAGTAATAGCAAGTTGAAGTCAAATAAGGAAAAGTGCCTAGTCAGCATGTTACATGTAAACCAATGCACTTTTGCATGGGATTATGAGGATATGTAAAGAATTAACCTAGAAATATGCACACATCATATCTATATAAAATAAAATTTCTAACCAATCAGATTGCCACAATGTCAGATGAATCTAGTTGTTAGAGAAATAGTCAAAGTGGAATTGTAGAAACTCCTGACTACTAGATTTATATATCCCATCTTAGACAGTGAATGGGTTTCACAATTAGTAATTATACCAAATAAAAATAGAGAATGGAATGTATGCATAGATTATAGGGAACTTAATATAGCAACTAGAAAATATCACTTTCCTCTACCCTTCATTGATTAGGTGTTGGACACACTAGGAAGAAAGAAATATTTTGCCTTTTTGGATGGTTTTAGTGGATACAACCAGATTAGAATTACTCCTGAGGACTAGGAGAAGACCACCTTCACATATCCTTGGGGTACTTATGCTAATGTTTTATTACCTTATGGGTTGCGTAATGCTTTAGAACATTTTAGAGGGTTGTCCTGAGTATTTTTGCACATATAGCTAATGAATGTGTATAAATATATATGGATGACTTCACTATTTATGGATAAATATTTGATGAGTACCTGAAGAACCTAGATAAAGTGTTTCAATGTTGTTAAGAGTACCATTTGTACTTAAGTCACAAGAAATGCTATATGATTATGATAGAAGGCTTTATCATAGGCCACCATGTATCTACTAAAGGAATTAATGTTGACCCTAAAAAAATTAGCATCATAAAAAACCTACCTATTCTTCAAAAACAAAAAGATATCAAAAGTTTTTTAGGACATGTTGGTTACTACATGGTAATTATTGGAAGCTTCCCTTATATATTCACATAGATGCTTCATATACTATTCTAGGAGTTATGTTAGGCCAAAAATAAGAAGCACTCAATTATGTTATATATTTTATAAGCAAGAACCTACATGCAGTAGACTTAAATTACATGATCACTAAAAAAGAGTTCTTGGTAGTAGTCTATGTTATGAACAAGTTCCATCACTACATAATAGGGTATCAAGTCTTTATTCATATAGACCATGAAACAATTAGGTACCTTATGAACAAACCAACTATTCTAAGTAAAGTGATAAGATGGCTACAATTATTATAAGAATTTGGTCTGACTATCATAGATAAGCTTGGTAAGGACATTGTCATGGCTAATTTCTTATCACGACTATAATCCCCTAAAGAAGATACCATAGTGAATGAAACATTTCTAGATGAACACCTATTCTCCCTCACCATTACCACACCTTGGTATGCAAATATTTTTAACTACCTTGTAATAGGGTTACTTCTTCCATAGCACTTCCTCTATAAGCAAAAGAGAGATTTGATTCAAAAAAGTGGTAGGTATTCATGGCTGTCTGGATTCCTTTTCTATACTAGAACTAACTCCATCATTAGAAGATGTCTCAGAGAAGATAAAGTTCTAGATATCCTTAAAGCCTATCATGATGAACCTTGTGGAGGGTACTTTTTAGCCAAGCATACAGTGGTAATAATATTGAATTTAGGATATTATTTACCCTCACTCCATATAGATGTAATAAGGTATACTACTCATTATGATAGATGTCAATGTATGGGGAGACCCACACATTTAGATGAGATTCCTTTACAACCTCAAATGGTTCTTGAACCATTTGAAAAATGGGGCCTAGACTTTGTAAGACCTTTTGATCCAAAATCCAATAAAAAAAACAAAAAAGAGTACATTCTTGTATATACTAACTATGTCACTAAATAGGTGGAAGTAAAGGCTCTTACACATGCCAAAGATGAGAAGGTGGTAGCTTTCCTCTATGAATAAATATTCACAAGATATGGTGTGCCACAAGAAATAGTCACTGATCAAGGACCCTAATTCATTTCTAGTTTAATTATTGTCTTGATCTAATAATATGAGATTAGGCATAAGAAATAAACTCCATATCATCCACTATCCAATTAATAGATGGAATTCACTAAAAAATATTTAAAAAATATTTTGACCAAGATTGTTAGTATCTCCCATAAGGATTGGGAGGCTAGACTTCTTGAAGCTATTTGGGCTTACAGAATCACATGAAATACCACTATAATATTCACCCTATATGAGTTGGTATATGGGAAGAAACCCATATTTATAATTGAATTTGAGCACAAGACCTTATAGACAACACTATAACTTAGGATGGATATATCTGAAGCATAAAAAGAAAGGCTTATGCAAATAAATGTCTTAGATGAATATAGACAATAGGCATTGAAGAACATAGAACTTATACAATAGTAGTGGATTAGATGGCATGATAGGTACATTAAAACCAAGAAAGTCAATGTAAGAGATTGGGCCCTTTTTGATTTAAAATACAAGGATTACAAGGGCAAACTCTAGACTAGATGGCTTGGTCCATTTGAGATTGAGAATGTTTATGACAATGGAGCAGTGTAACTCCAAACCATTGATCTGGTAAGATTCTATCTACTAGTCAATGGCCATAGACTAAACTTGTATAAAAATCCACTCATTTAGGAGGAGTTTATCAAACACATACACATGCAATTAAAAAATGGATACAATGATGTACTATATTAGCATGATGTCTCACCAGATAAAGTGAGAACCAACCAACACACAGATGAAGAAAGAGAGGAGAACATCATATCCCTCCTTTGGCATGAAGTCTGAAACCTTCACTTGGTCCCTGACTAGTCACCCTCATAGCTAACTTAGAAAAGACCCAGAGTAAACATTTTATTGTAGGTAGTAATTAGAGTAAAAAGAACCAATAATGAAAACCCCTTTTTGGATGTTGTTGTCAGTTTTTGGGTAGAAAACTAGCCTACTAGCTACCTAGAACTTTAAAATGGACCTAAATAGAAAACTAGCATGCTAGCTATTTAGAGGTAAAAACTAAAATGATAAATAAACAATAATTCTAAGTAAAATTATTCATCTTCCTACCTCACCATTTTTATATTCACCTTTGTCAATGAAGGTATTCCTTCAAGTTCTATGGGCTCTTTTGTAGCTACTATGGGCACCTTCCCCACAATTGGAAAAAAAATCTATAGTTATTATAGGCTTCACCTCTAGTTGTTACAAGTACATCCTAACACATCTCTAAGTGTATTCAAGTTATTTCTTCATAAACTCTAGGCTATAGCCTTGGCTATGGGCTTTTGAGCAAAGTAAAAACATTGCTCAAGCATACCTCTAAATAACAAGGTAAGAACCACAACAAAGGCTTACAACTCTAATCCCTATTTGAAGTGTTGTAGACTAGAATTTATGGCTACATGGACACACATGAACCACTTTTAGTTTTTAGTCATTTCATGGAGATGATTTCACTCTATCACATAGTGAGATCTAGGATTTTTGGGAGCACAGTTCCCAATTTTGAAAACCCTATCAGTTACTAAAGGAAAAATTAACTAGGCATAAAATCCACATGGAGTAACATAATATAGATGGAAATCATTAGTAGGCTCATGTAGAGGAATATCACATAGAAATAACAGCATTATCTACCCTCTTCCATGATCATGTAGCACCTAACTTAAATAACACAAAGATCCATAATGACCACCTTGTGGTAGGAATATAATAATCTCTCATCCAACTATAAAACCCCTACTCTAATTCCATTTAGGCTATCATGATTACATGTAGGTTGTTGAGGGAATTATATAAGGCTAATATCCTATGATCTCATGATTACACAAGGGTCCCACTTCAATCAAGTTATAATTACCAATAAATAATTACATTCTGGCAACCACTCACATGAAAATCCTCTATGCAACCATAGGCATATTGTTAAAAAGGTACACCATATATTTTGGTCATAGAAAAGAATTTTGTATTCTTAATATAGCATTTATTATATTGAAAAATATATGTAATCATTAACAAGTCATTCATTAAGTCTTATTTCTACTAACATTCATACCCTCATCATGACCCTATCCTCTCTCTTTTTGTCCTACTCATTCCACATCACTTGGGGATAAGTGACACCTCACATGGGAGAGGGAGAATGCTATGAGAAATTAATCCCATGCACTATGGGATATCTATACATGTAGATTTAATGTCCCATTATGACACCATATAATCAAAAGGGAAAACAATCATTTTTATTATTTTCACTTGCAAGTACAACCCATTCAAACAAAGTTGAAGCATGACATTATCTATAGCCTACAACCACAAACTTCCATTATTAAAAAAAACCCCTAACTTTTCTATAAGAAAAACTCTAGAATATAAATTGAGTATGTTGAAAATTATTGGTTGAAAGGGTCATTTGAAAGCTAAACCTAGCTAGAATGAGAGGGTCAATTGTGAGATGAGAATCCACATATCATAGACAACTTCAAGGAGACACAACCAACTGGGCTATCTTCAATAGAGTGGGATGGACCACTTATTTTGATAAATTATAGAATTTATTAGAACCCATATCTAGGGAATTTATAGGGTCCTTTATAGGAGAGTAAGCTAACATACATGGAATTACATTTCCAGTTACTGAAGAATTGGTAAGCCAAGTAAATAGGCTACCAAATATAAAAGAAAATTGGCAAGACAAACCCAATGGTCAAGAAGTAAGATAGTAGTTCTATTAGGGAGATGAAATATTGGTATTGAATAAAGTTAGTGTGGAGAGACTTAGCCTACCTATAGTCTAGAAGGAGGTAGCCTCATACATCATTAGATATATGACCTATGAAGGAAGGTACTCTCTAATTTAAATTTTTAAATCACTTAAGGAATTATAAGTCCATTAATGTTCTAAATCACCTATAAAACATTATAAAAAATATGTCCAAGGAATACCAAAATGGGATTGATAAATCTCTATCTCATCATTGCTTGATATGGTTTATAACTAAACATGGAATAAACACAGTTAGACTTGACCTCAATTGGGAAAAATTTCTAACCCTAGGGAATGGTGATAATCTGTAATAAGAGAGAAATAATGTAGAGGAATCTCTTAAAGGGTAGGCCAAATATATTTCAAAAGAAGGTACTATGGGCACTAGTGTTACTAGATAGCCCACAGCCACTGAAGGTTCATTTAAAACTGTTATAAGTAGAAGAAGAAGAAGGAAACTAGTCCTACCTCTTGATGACATAGAGGAAGAAAATATACCCACACAAATTTAGTAGAATATTCCATCTCCCATTATTCTAACTATCTCCTCACCAAGGATTTATTATTCCACCATGGCTCTTTTAAGGGAAGAGGAAGTTCTTCCATCAATTGTTGCACAAGAAAAATAGGTTCCAACAACCACCCCTCCTAAAAAGAAGAAAATTGAA
This sequence comes from Torreya grandis, assembly GCA_037957365.1. Lineage (NCBI taxonomy): Eukaryota > Viridiplantae > Streptophyta > Pinopsida > Cupressales > Taxaceae > Torreya > Torreya grandis. The sequence continues at coordinate 667,671 of JARHVA010002973.1, forward strand.
GAAAATAAACCCTCTATATCAAAAAGGAGACCTCCTCCTAGGATATCTTAGAGAATTAAAAAATAGAAGACAACCCTAGCCTCCTCACTTATAGACATTAGTGAGGATGAAAAGGGAAAGAAAGAGCCCAGGATTTGAAAGACCTCTGATGGGTTTGAGATTATAGAATGGTCTACTGAAGAGGAATATACCAAGGAAGAAGAATTATAGTCACCTAATCCACCCAAATTCATTAAGGAAGACATGGATCTCCTTAGATAAATTAAGTACATAAAAGAAGAGTTGAGAATGACATATTAACCTATAGAAGAAGAAGACATGATTAAAGAAAATATTGTGGAAGAACTAGAACAAGAGATAGTTCCTCATGACCAAGAGTTCTAAACCTTGGAACAAGATATGAAATAAATATATATGTTGAGGAATGAGATAACAAAGTTGAAAGGTAAGAGAGGATTGGAAACACTTCTGGAGGTATCAGCATTTATAGAACCATCTATAGAAAGAGAAAGGTTATTAGAGGAACCTGTAGCAACTTTTTTGGAGGAACTTGTAGAAAATTCATCTACCTTACCCACAAATAGGATTATTGTACCCTCAGGGGCACCTACAAAAGATAATGTTCTAGATTTGGTGTCTTTTTATAATATATTTTCTCTTCCATTTCCCACTACAAAAACACCTACAATAGATGAAGTAATTGATGTGGATCTTTTAGCTACCACACTAGTAGAAACTGATGACCTCCTAATTTTTCTTAAGGAAAAATTTGGTGATGATTAAACTTACCATAAGGAATTGATACAAAGATTTAAGATATGTGTTGAAATAAGAGACAAATAAGATGACTTAAAAGAATATTGGAAATGGCTAAAAATAGGATCCATTATTTGAAAGAAAAGATTACTAAAATTCATGAAACCATTGAATTGTTAATGGAGTGCAGATCACCTTTTAGGGTGTATGTTGTTTTCTTAGAATAAAGATGGATTAAATTTAGATATGATATGATCTATAATTATCAGTCCTACATGGTTTGTGACCCTAAATTTTTCTTTCAAGTCTATAGACATGTTGACCCTAATATCCACACATAGTTAAGTGAGTTTTACATACACCAGTATGTTGTATCCCATGATACAAATTTTGATCCAAATATATACTTGTGGGATGTCAAAATTAATGCATTTACTTCATATGTCCTTAATGAAATAGGAAGAAGCAAATAGCTAGAGGAGTATCAAGAAAAATAAAAAGTAGCTACCCTAATGATTAGGGATGAATCAGGTAATCTAGAAGTTATAATAGAAGAATGGATATCCTTCATGAACTCAAGTAATCCATAAGCATGGGTCATAAAGAAATAAGTAGAGGTTTAAAATCACTATTTGAGTCTTATGGAAGGAGATGGAAAGAAAATTTTTGTTTCTTATTCTCACAGATGGGCAGAACTCTCTCATGCTTTGAAAAGAAAGGAACCTTATTCCCTTCAAAACCTTAGGGAGGCCATACACAGTGTATATATGTATATTGAGCTTATTAGGAGGAGAAGGATAAAATGGTTGGGATTGATGTTTCAACCACCTATGTTTTGGTTCCTAATTCCTAATTGGGAGGGAAAGGTCCCTACTGATAGAGAGTCAAAGAAGAAAATATGGATGGACATTGATGATGCTAAAGGTTTATATATCTTTAAAGGGATAGAATGTATTGAGCCCCTAGATTTCAAAAAAAATTGTAGTTTCAAAATCCAGCCAAAGCTTACTTAGGGTCAAGAAAGAGGTTAAGTAGGGGGTGTGATGAAGCCACCAATTTCTATATTTTATACCCTCATCCATACATAGTATATATATTTTTATATGTAAATTCCCATAACCATCCATGACTCATATAAATGAATGAATGAATTTATGATTTTATGATATTTTATGTTATGTTATAAATTAATGATGTTTTTTCTTTGATTAGATTATACTTGTGTAATTTTATTTAAAAAACATGTGAAGGGTAACATAAGGCTACAAGAATCTTGTTTGGGCACAACTCTTATAGATAAGACCACAACAACTATTGGCTTCTACCTATAGATTGTTTTTAGTCATTATTGGTTTCCACTTGTAGGTTGCCTATAACAACTATTGACTTTCACCTACAGGTTGCCTATAATAACTATTGTCTTTCACCTATAAGCTTCTAATAGTAACTATTGGCTTACACCTACATTTTGCTCATAGGTACTTCTATTTTCCATCATTAGGTTGCATGTAACAACTGTTGGCTTCTACCTATAAATTTCCTATAACAACTATAGGTTGCCTACAACAATTATAGGCTTTCACCTATAGGTAGCCCACAACCACTACGCAAAATAGAAACTATTATTATGATCAAATATTAAAGGCACATCTAGATCTTAGGAATTAGGAATTTAGGATCCTCCATAGCTATTTTATGGACTCCATACATGAAAATAATCTTGGATGTGCTACCAAAGATGTGAAAGATAAGGAAAATGGAAAGGAGACAAAAATAGGTAAAATAACAAAATAGTATACATTGTCCTTAACCCAATCAAGTATAAAATAAGTAACTTAAATTACTAACCACCTAAATGTTGATTGGGGTATTTCCTAAATTATTTGTACTTTACTTCATTTAGTGTTTTTGGTTAAAGCTAACAAACTACCTTCTATATTTAATGGTAGAACCTAGATTAGATTAAGAGTTGGATAGATGATAATAGAATAGTAGAATTATAGAATTCATTACATTATAAATATTGTAATATTTTATAGAAATATTTAATTGCTATATATTTGAGTAATGATAAGGTTGATTCTATAAGAAGCTTTTGCAAGTCTCTCAAAGAAAGATTAAAACTCAGTTCTGAACATGAGGAAGGACCCCCTCGAAAGGAGTTGTAGTGAATATCATAACCATCCTTAGTTTAAGTGTGTTTCAAGTTTATTTCATTATTAGTTTGATTATATAAAGTGTGATGCATGTGTGATTCATAAGTGTGAAGTATTTTTGTATTTCTATTATAATAGTTTCATAGTATAACTATCTGGTAAATTCAGCATAAGTTCATTATACTGCAACTAGTAAATAAAGTTAATATATGATTCAATAATGCATATATAGTGCTAACATATTTGAAAACCATACACACCCTAAGTTGATAATTAATGTTAATCAGACTCAAGAATCTAGAAATTAATTAGGTAATAAGTCTACACAATATCTCATATAGACCTATCTCTTTTGGTCCTTCAAGTTGAAAGTCTCATTTTAGCCTTCATATAAAATATTCCTACTTGAAATGTCATCATATAATCTGACTAGTATTTGTTTTTATTGAATTCATTAGTATTCATAGAAGTGTCTAAGTTGAAAGTGGATAATTTAACATTTAGTGCATCACCACATTTAGTATAGACTTCCATTTATGTATTTCTCTCCCTTTTCATACCAATAGCATAGGTTTTGTAAAAAGGACTATATTTTTGCATCTAAGGAGCTAAACTAATTAAAAATCCTAGATGTTTGACCCAAGTTTAGGTAACCCATAGCCTAGGGTCATTCCCATGTTGGACCAAATTTGAGCAAGAGGACCTAAATAATATCCTTGTTTAGCTAGGGTGTAATCTAAGACCATAACATTTTTGGCATGCTTAATGGGACCAGTTAAAAAAGAAGATAAATAATTAGTTATATATTTAAATTAAAAATTGTAACAAACACTTATCAAGAGCACCTATAGACTCTAAACATCGCTGGTCCACAAAATCCAACCCCTTACCTATATGCCACTAAGTACAAGATCATCTACATGTGGTATCAACTTCCATTTTATCGAGCTCCCATCACCCTCAATAATGAGAGTAATAACATCCTTATCCCTTGTCAAAAGGTGTAACATAAGCCACTCACCCCATAGAGCACAATCTACATAATTATCTAAAGGGTTATTTTCTAGGTGAGGCCTTTTTCCTATTTCATTCACATTATTGTTGAGGAATCAAGATTGTGTACCCTTTAATGGGGGAACTCTCTTAACCCTCATCAATATGATGACATCTTGATTTCATCTTTGAAGAGTCTACCATAATTTATAAGAGAAAACTCCACCACTCCTTAGATCACATTGTTGACATTGCAAACCTTTATTTAGAATACCACATTACACAAGAGAATGTGGCCATGAGACTAGTAGCCACATCCTTGAAAGGCAAAACCCTGTAATGGTATAAAGTTTTAACCCCTACCTCAATCAATATTTGGGATGAGTTTGGTGAGTGCCTATGTAAACATTTTGAGGATAGAAGTGACCATGTATCACTTATGGAACATCTTACCTAAATCAAGAGGTCACCCCAAGAATCTATGGTTGATTTCAACTATAGATTCCAAAAGACTTGGGATAGGATCCTTGTCATCATTGAGCCAACACCCAATTATGTTTTCCATTACTATTTGAGAGTATTAAACTTAGACATTATAGTCATGATCCAACGTATGAGTGGGACAAATCTACCTAGGGATTATGAGATATATATAAGGTCAAAAAAATATTTAATTTAAGTAAGGAAACTCATGCCAAGACCTCTCATACCACTTTTACTTGAGATTTAGCCAACCCCACCTACCATTACTCCACTTCCCACTCCAAACAACCAAACCCAACCTGATGATGGCCAAGTGGATAAATTTGAGAGGATTGAGAGTTTCTTAAAGGCACAAAACAACAAGTTAGTGGCTCTAAAAATATAGCAATAGACTTCATATAAGCCATACTTGTACTACGGTCCCTTCCAAACTCAATACCCTACTCAATCCTACAATAGACCCCCTTATCCATCAAACCAACAAGGCTAAGCCCAACTTAATCAAGGTAGATCTTAAAATAAATATAACCCTACAACTATAATTAGTTTGAGAGCCTTGGTCCTCATACAAAAAAATCTTACATGAAAGGGTCAATGGTAATTAGGAGAATAGTCTAATGAGATGGTAATGGTTATGAAAGGGGAAATGTATCTAGACCCTAGTTAAAAACATGTTCCTTCATTCCCAAGCCATGACACCATGCCTCCTCCAACATAAGGCCCTCTAATTAATCAAGGTAATATGCCTACCATGACATCATTAGAAGCTCTTATTTTGACAGTAAGGAAGCATGGGTAATGCACTAGCTGACACCATGTGTGTAAAATATCAAGAAGGGGAGAATATGTTTGAACATGTAGTAATAAACATGGGCCAGACTACACAAAGGCTAAATGGACTAGTTTTAGTACATATAAGTGTTAAGAGGAGAATGTTAGATGATAGTTTAGGGAAGCCTATGGTTTCTTCAATACTTCCACAAACTAACCAACATCTAACCACTTCAAATATGGCTATTAAATATCCTAAAACTCAACAAGTACCTTAACATCATAGATAGTAGTATAATTCACTTTTTGTTCCTCATATCACTCAAGTGCCAAGTTATGCTTCTACTTCTAAGGTGCAGTCCAAAGGTATTAGTTTTCCTTTCAATATTATGGATCATATTAAAAAGGATAACATCATTATGTTTATGTATGATACTTTTCCATTTTGGGACAAAAAGAGATTCTTAAACAATAACTATCCAAACGTTCTCATATAAATTAGACATCTAAAAAAGTGAACATTGTTTTCATAAATAGTAGTCATCTTAGTCCTAGTCAGGTTTCTAATCAAGTTCCTAATCAAATTCAAGTTCATAATATTGTTTATCCCCCCAAGGTTATTAATCCCCCTCCATTTTATTTATCACCCATCATATTAAATTGCTTAGTTCATAATTATATGATAGATTTAGGTGCTTTGACCTCAATTATGCCTAAAGCCATAGAAAATAAGTTTGGGCTTAAATATGTACCTAATGAAAAAGGTAATCTCTATTTGGATGGATCCCCCACAAAAATGGTAGGCATAGTGAAATATCTTAATATTACATTGGTAGCCTACCCAAATTCTATCATCACTCAAGATGTAATGGTTGTAGACCTACCCCCATATTTCTCCCTATGCCTATCTAGGGACTTTATTACAAAGATCAAGGATTATTTATCCTCTAACTATTCATACATGGTTTTTAGGACCAAATATGGGACTAAGGTCACTATTAGGTCTGAACCTATCTCTAGGTTTCATCTAGAGCCTTATATGCCTAACCTTTCAAATGTTAATTACACCATATTTGAGGAAGATGAAAATGTTAGTAAATAAGAACCTCATGATCATCTTAAAGGCATTTTGGACCTATATCTAGATTATTGGGGAGTTAAAAACCATGGATCTGATCCCTTTATCAATCTTGAAGAAATATAATTAGGGGTATATTATATGTATGAGGAGGGTGATACTATACCTTGCTTAACTAACACCACTCAGGAAAAAGATGGTCTATGGATCTTATTATTTGATGGCTCAATGTCAAAAAATGGTAGTGGAGCTAAGGTCCTATTTGTTTCACCCTTAGGTTAGAATTACTATTCATCCACAAGATTTTAATTCAATTGCATTTCAAACATAGCTAAATATGAAGCTCTTTTGCATGGTTTGCAAGAGACAAGAACAACAGGTGTCAAAATTCTTCAAGTCAAAGGTGATAGTGAGATTGTTGTGAAACAAGTGAGAGGCATGGATATAGTCAAGATGCATCATTTTAAATCTTACAAGCATTATGTATGGGATCTCATAGAAGACTTCTTGTCATTTAATATACAATCCATACCAAGAGAAGCAAATCAACATGCACATAGGCTTGCACCCATTGGAGCTCAGTATGAGGTTGTATATGGATTCAAAGGTAAATATATCCAAGGCAAGGTCAAGCTCATGTGTAGGCTAGCTATGCCTAATAATGATGTAACTTGGCAAGCGTTTGACACTGATGACCAAATTATATGTTTTCTGATGCAGGAGGTAGAATTTTACCATAAAAATCAAAATAAGTTCTAGCACCAGTATGATGATTAGATAGTATAGTTGATACCTAAAAAGCTACCTAAGGGGCTTATAACATTGGAAATCATCTTCAATGAAGATGACCAATTAATAAATGGTAATGTGTTTATCTCATCTAAAGAGGTCATTATGAAAGGATAGAGATCTTCAATGGAAAATTATTGAAGTTAGGAAAGATTAATATAGTAGAAGAGAGAGCTACATTTATTTATTTATGTTAAGAGTTATTGGATTTATTTACATGGGAATACAAGGATTTGGAGGGCTTTGACTCCAAACTAGCATAACACACCATTGAACTAGAGAGTAATCCAAAACTAGTTAGGTAAAAGTAAAGGTCATTTAATCAAAAGGTGGAAGAGTTGATGAGAAGGGAGTTATTTAAGATAATTGAGTCAAATATCATATTCCCCATAAAACATTCCTCATGTATGGTAAACCTTATGCTAGTAAGGAAAAAAATGGGGAAATATGTTTACATGTCAATTTTAGGGACATAAATAAGGTGTCTCTAAAAGATCATTACCCACTACTCTCAATAGATTAGATTCTTTAGAAGGTGGTAGGCTCTCAAAGATTATCATTACGTTATGTCTACTCTACCTATAATCAAATCATGGTCAAGGAAGAAGATAGGCATAAGACTACCTTCACCATAAAGTGGGGCACTTGTGCATATATGAAAATACCCTTTAGACTATCCAATGTTAGAGAAACTTTATAGAGGGCAATGGATGATACCTTTGAATATTTTGTCAATTACATGGTGATTATCTACCTAGATGACATCATAATTTTCTCAAATGACCTAGTTGATCACATTTCTCACTTGAGGTTAGTATTTGAAAGATGTAAAGTGTTTGGTGTGTCACTAAATCCTAAAAAATGCATATTTGGTGTTCATGAGGGTAGATTATTAGGCCATGTAGTGTCCAAGGATGGTATTTTCATATACCATGAAAGAGTTGAGTCCATCTTATCTATACCCTTACTCAATCACAAGAAGGGTATGTTGAGTTTTTTAGGAAAGATTAATTTTATAAGGAGATTTATTCCAGGCTTTATGGAGATGGTCAAGCCTCTTACTCACATGTTAAGAAAGTGTAAAGAGTTTACATGGACCAAATAAGGTAAGAGGAGTTTTAAGGTCATCAAGGAGGCCATATCTCATGCCCTACATTTTTTAACCTTGATTTTAACAAGGAATTCTACTTATATGTAATCATTGATATGTTGATACAGTAGAATGAGTAAGGTCTAGAATAGCCTATTGCTAGTCAGGCCTTAGAGGGGTATGAAGGGACGTATGGATTTGTAGATAAGAATTTTTTTTATTATTGAGAGGCTTGAATAAGTTTAGAATTATGGTCTCTAATAGTAAGATCATACTCATGGTGGTGCACCCAAGTATTAAAGAGTTCATACTCAACAGAGACCTTAATGAGAAAAGGGCTGGATGGGTGATAAAATGAATGGATTATGACCTTGATTTCAGAGTTACAAAGTTTGTGAGGGGTATAGGTTTGTATGAAAACCTTGTATAAAAATTAAAGTAAGATAAAGATCAATTTTTGGTAGTCCATGATAGCCAACAAGTAGTTACAGAGAAAACACCATTCAGTTGGACACATGACATAGCCAAATTTATCAATTCAATCAAATTCCCTATGGGGTTAGATAGATATAAATAAGTCACTTTAGGTTGTAAAATATACCTTATGTCTTGGTAGATGGAGTTTTTTTCAAGAGAGACGTAGGAGGCAAGCTTTTGAGATGTGTGGAATCATGCCAAATAGATAAGTTAATTGAGTAGTTCCATAATAGTCCAGCTAGTGGGAACTTTTATACCAAAACCATAGTTTCTAAAATCATTAGAGAAAAATAATTTTGGCCCATAATTATTATAAATTCTCATTCTTAGGTAAGGAAATTCCCAAAATGTGCAATGTTTGTCAATAAGTAAAAGCTAGCTACCCTTCCCTTGTAACTCATACAAGTATAGCAACCCTTTATGTAATGAGGCTTATATTTTATATGGATGATACACCCCCATTTAATTAAAAGTAATAAATGGATCATTATGATTATATAATACTTTACAAGGTGGGTCGAAGTAGTTACCCTCAAGGAGGCCAATGAAGTTTTTAAAATTGGACTTCTATGATAGCCTTATGACTAGATTTGGTGTGCCATCTATAATCATTTTTTATAATGCATTGGCTTCTAGTAGCAACAAGGTATGTGAGTGGGCTCTTTCACATGGAATTTACCTCAATGCATACTCTAACTATTACCCATAGAGTAATAGACTAGCAGAGTCTTCTAATAAGAACCTATTAAAGATTATCAAAATAACTATGGAGGATAGTTAGAGGGAGTGACATACTAGATGAAGGAATACCCTATGTTTAGATAAAGTGATACCTAAGCCAAATACTAGATACTCCTTGTACCTTTTAGTTTATGGGAAAGAGGCCAAACTCCCTATATCTCTTGAGCTTCTTGCATTAGAGATTGTACACCAACTTGAGCTTCTAGAGGATGATGTTATGTAGGTAAGGTTGAATGAGCTAAGATAGCTAGAGGAGACAAGGGACATGGCTATGAACATCATATGGTCCAATTAGTACTAGGTCAAGAGGTCATTTAACAAGGGAGTTTCCTTAAATACATTTTAGTAAGGTGATATAGCCCTCAAATGGGATGAATATAATGCAAAACCTAGAAAGCACTCCAAGTTTGACAATATTTGGAGTGGACCTTATGTTATCAGAGGTTGCAAAGAGAGCAATGCTTTTGAACTTGATAGGTTGAATGGAGATAGCCTTCCTATACCTATTAATGGGAGGTATCTCAAGTTTTATTATTAGTATTGTATCATGATCCTTGTACATATGTAGATTTGGTCTATATTTTCTCAAAGTGCCCTTGCACATTATTCTATTTGTTATTTTTCTATTGTTTCAATATTTTTTTATCCTTTTATTGATTTTATTATTTGTGTGTGTCTCATTGCTTCACTATGTTTCAAGGAGATAGGTAGAGTCTTTCCATAAATAATGCTTCTTTTGTCTAAGTCATCATGAATGAGATTGATCAAACTCTAAGTTCCATGACCAATGAGTTAGTCAGGCTAGTTGAGTCACCAAAAATGTTGGCCACATTTTGCCCACATATAGATCTTTCCTAGAAATGGCTTGAGCAAGTGGACCAAGTTTGAGATAGAATGAGTGGTCTAGAGAAATCATGTAGCGTGCAAATATTTTGAAACATTTTAACCTTGATTGAAGTGTACTTTATCAATTCTTGAGGGGCAAGTCTAAAATGTGAGTTAAAGGGTCTAAGAAGGTTCTTATGGTGATCAGAGTAGTTCTAAGTCATGGAATAAGTATGCATAATATTCAAGTTTTCATAGCTCATTTGATCCTTCAAAGATCTAGTAGCAAGCCAAGTTACATAAGTCTAAAAGAGCCTACAAGCCAAAAGCTAAGTACAAATCCTTTATTTTACTAAGTCTTTACTTAGAAAATTCTTTCAAACTTTTATTTTTGGACTTTCTATTTGGTTAAGTACTAATATTTCCTTCGGGAGAATTGTTTCAGGTTTTTTGGCTCAGTATAGGGAATTATTTAGGACATTTCATTCAAAACAAAATTCTTGAAGACCTAAATTTATTTCAGACATTTTTTCTACAACAAAAATCTTGATGACTTGAATTATTTTAGGAGAATTATTTTGGGAAAATGTTCCATGAAAAATCTAAGTCCAAATTCTTTTGATAAAATTATCCTATGTTAATTTTCTTGAAGGCCTCATTCTCTTAAACATTCTATTTGCATCAAAGAACCTTATAGGCTCATTCTCTCAAATATTTTATCCACAAGCATAAGTTCTGAAGACTAATTACTTTGGGGATTTTATTTTTCACAAGCCTACAACAAAGGTACAAGGTAGAATTATTTTGGAAAAAATATCCTGAAGACAAAATCCCAAATTCATTTTCATCAGATAAATTTTCTGATCTAATAGGTCAAAACAAAAGTCTCAAAGACAAAGGTAGATTTCCTTCAAGGAAATTATCCTAAAACAATTTTCCTAAGAACATATTTCTTTCAAACAAAATGTCTATAGAAATGTTTTTAACAAAGATAAAATACCAATGCAAAAACTTTGATAGAATGGTTTGTCCTAGATAAGTTAATCCATCAAGTATGACATTTTCACAAGTGTCAAAATCTAGCTCTTTAACTAGCCATTTCAATTCAAAGTGTGATGGGCTCATAGACATTTGTGATAGACACATGGACATCATTTGAAGATCATGAAAATGTCAAATTGAATCCATGGAAAATAATTATTGAAGTTCAAATATCTTAATGATGGTCACAAAAATGTCAAATATGTTCACATGGATGTTAAAGATAGGAATGTAAATGTCAAAGTTAAGTCTCAGTAAATAGTCATTGGAAATAAAAAGGTAGGATCAATGATTTACATTCAATTATATAAGATATATAATGGTGAGTGGTGAATAATAGTTTAATGGACTTAGGTAGATCAATGGTGTGAATTCAATTATAGATTCATATCTAACATAATGCAATCAAGTCAAAAGGTTGAGGAGCTTAGATGCCACCATGTGGCATAAGCATGGGAAAAATAGACTGAAAATGGATCTTAAGTGCAAATGTGAGACTGCCAAGTGGCACCAACACATTTAGAGTTAGTAGGTCAAAAATAGATCTAAGGACTCACATTAACCCCTATTATAAATATCAGATAGTTTGAGAGAGAGTCAATAGGTCAATGAGCTAAGTCAATTTTTGATAGATAATGAGCAAAAGAGAGCCCAAGAATTTTGATAGAGGTCAAAGGGATGGTTTTTGACCAAGGTGATCAAGTGTTTAATGTAACCAAGCTTGATCATGACCTAGGTTGAACCAATAATAGGTATTTTTGGATCGAATGGTGCTATTAAGACTTTGTAGGGATATAATATATCTTTTTAGACCTAACATAGATTAGGGTAGGCTACTAGTTAATCATGTGATATAGATATGTCCAAGTGGATGTATTAACTATAGGAAAACCAATATTTTAAACTATTTTTCAACCTATAGTAAGCCCTTTTTCACATTTTAAAGTAGAGGAAGATATATGTAATTAATAGAGGAATTTCCCAACCCATACTCTCAACCACTAAAAACATACATGAACATGGTCCTAAATACAAAGACCTTTCCCTCATAATAAAGTACTTTGATACAAAGGAGCTCAAGAAGGTTCATGATATAGCTGAGATTGTTTCCTATAAGTTATCTAGATTTTTATATTTTCCATCACACTAAAAAAAGATTGAATGACATTAATTTAGGAGTAGGTTCAAGGAGGATTATGGTGATGGTTGTTCTAAATGGGATGGTTCTCATTAATGATCATTTTTGTGCCATTTTTATCTCTTCCCCTTTTTTTCCTATAAATGATGGTTTTGATCTCTTTTTTAAGCATCCCTCAATTAGAGATAGTGAAGCTCTACCAAAATCACTTTATAATAATCTCTTGAAGCAATATCAGATAGTTTCTTAGATTATAGTTAAAATCTAAGTGTGTTTTATTGAAGTATGATATATAGGTTGTATATTTATATTCATCATCTATATGTTATTCATGTACCTTACTTCAATTATATTAGTTTCTTGTAGTTTGTATGAAGTGTTAGCTAGTGACATCCCTTTTGAAGTGTCATAAGTCCATAGTGTCTCATATAGACCTATCTCTTTTGATCTTTAAAGTTGCAGGTCTCTTTCCAACCTTCGTACAAAATACTAATGATTGCAACCTCATCATATAATCTGACCAGTCCTTATCTTTATTGAATTCATTAGTAGTCATAAAAGTGTCTATGTTGAAAGTGGATCATTGAACATTTGGTGCATCACCATATTTAGTATATATTTCCATTTACTATTACATCTAAAGAGATAGCCTCATTAAAATCTTAGAGATCTGACCCAATTTTAGGTAACCCACAACCTAGGGTCATTCCCATGTTGGGCCAAGTTTGAGCAAGTGGACTTGAACAATCTCCTTACTTAGCTACGGTGCCATCTAAGACCATAACACTTACATTGTACATGGATATATATAGATATATGATAGATAGATGTATGAGGTTTTGGAATATATGTAATATCTAATGTTATTTTGATTTACATTTTATAGATACTATGATAGAGGAGGCTTGATGGAGGACTATGGTGGAGACTACCCACCATGACATTTCTAATGACATACTACCATAACATGATACTACACAATTTATCTACCAATTGGTGCCTTCAACCCAAGATTATGTTTACTATTTTAATTTGGTCAAGGAGGCTATTTGAGAGATACAAATATTATCATATGGAGCTTAGTCTATAGTACCATTAGGAGTTGGCCAAGGAGAGGATTAAGAATGGTAGGCACTCATTGAGGAGAGAACTACTCATTTATCTATAGTTATCAAGGTATAAAGATTATAGGCCAATGTGGCCAATCTATAGGGATAGGTGGATGGTCCACAATCATAGATGTAGTCACTACATCATATTATACATAAAGGGTAACACCAAACCTATATGATTAATGTATCACATCCTTGTGATGGACTTTAGCCTTAGACTTGATTTTTACTATGTATCATTATGTATCATGGTGTGCATAAACATTTTGATCCATGTATGTGTGTGTGCATGCATGCATGATTCAATGACCTATGGATGTTATTTATTGATTATTTTATTTCTAGCACTTGTGATTGTGATTTTTTATGATATTGGAAAATGTATGATGGATTTATTATTCTTTTATAATAAATGTGATAAAAAAATCATGGTTAAAAAGAGTGTAAGTAAACAAAATCAAAATTATAATATTTTAGTTGGAGTTATAAATTATAAAATAATGGTTGACCAATAATGCCAACAAAAAATAATAACTGAGCAAATGAAAATATGGAGAAGCTCTAAATGAGTGAAAAAATCAAACTTCATGTTTGTGTTAGCATGTGATTTAATAAATTATAACCATCTCATGACATGTGAGTGGTGGAAATAATATGGTATGAAAAATTGGTGTAAATATTTTTATGAGGAAAGCTCAGTCCTATCCAAGGTCTTACACTACAACTTAAAAACTAAGCCAAAAGGCATGATAATGTGGATATTTATGAGGAAAGCTTGGTTCTATCTAAGGTCTTATACTAAAACTCATAAATGGAACACCAAAAGGTGTAAAAATGTGATTGATGATATGATCATCTATAATAGATATCCATCAAGGGGAATATATGGTATAATAGGATGTGAATAAGGAGTGTGATGTGCCACATGGGTGATGTGTAAATCCTTATCAGTGATGAGACACACTAGACAAGTATGTAAGTGATAAATATTTTTGGCATCAAGGATATAAGATGCTTTGACTAAAGACACAAAGTTGGGCTGATAAGTGAAGTACATATATCATTCCATGAGATAATTTTTATGCATAAAAACTAAAATAGTCCTACCTTCCCATAATTTATTCCCCATTCCTCAAGACCCTTTACAAATCCATCAATCTATTATTAATATTGGGTATTTGTTTGAAAAAGTATGTGGCACTAGATAATCTATGATAATGAGAGCTCTTACCCTAGTCTACTAACCTACTAAACCCCAATGGACCTCATCTCTATTATAATGCCAAATGTGGATTTTGAGATTTCACTAGAATAGGGGATGTGCTAAATGAAGATCACATCTTTTAGTGTGATCATACTTTTTAATATTTTATTTTTCCTTTTGATCATTACCTTTTATTTATTTTAGAATATTTATTTTGATTTTTTAATGGATTTTTATATTCCTCATCTATATGGATTTGGATAACCAATCATGAGTGAAAGAAGTGACAAACAAAATAGAGCTCACACTTGATCACTATAGAATAGTATTGAGGACCATGGTATCCAAAAGTTCCTAGATTATCCCACAAGTAAGTGTGAAACTCAAAATTGACCTATGCATGCTTCAAATGAAGGGAAGCAAAAATGGACGATAAGGATCATAGAATATCCATTCATGTAATAAGTGGTACAATTATGGGTATATTTTTTGTTGATCACAAGGATGTAAGGTAGTGTAATGGAAGTGGCATGGGATATGTTTAGTGTACCCAAGTCACTAATAGGTTATACTATCTTACAAAAGAGCTAGCACAAGTACATATGAAAGTAATGATCATCCCAAAAAGAGGGTAATAAAGATAGGTATTAAAATTATCACCAAGAAAATGAAAACAAAACATAATAAAAGAAGACATGAAGGTGTTACCCAAATTTTAATGTTTAAGCTAAAGGTTGAAATTAAGTGAGATGAATGAAGAAATAGCATAAATAATGAAAAGTTAAATTAAATGTGAAAAAATAAAGTGTTGAAAATGAAAGATAACCATGACATAAATGAGATATAAACAACAAGGCATCACCATTAATCATAATGAATTGTAAATATCAAATAAATCAGATGATATGTGAATAATAATATTGTATGTCACCCAAAAATGTGCTCACAAATGTTGATATATATTTTGACATAAATGATCAATAACATCTATTAAGTCATGTTGTAACTAACATCTATATCTAATCATGGTATCATCTATTTTTATAGAGAGTCATGTAAGGTCTTCTTAATGCACAAGCTATATAAAAAAGGTAGGAGGATGAGATGAATAAGGAGGACAATGTGGTACCTCATGTGAGGGATAATCAATGTCATGAACCTACTCTAGGTTATGGTTGATATTCTTTGATCTATAAGAATTCATGGGTCTAGAATAAGATTATACCTTTTATCCAAGAATGATCTTGATAATGTTATTATGATGGTGAAGGTGTAGGCCATGGAAAATCATAAAAATGTTGTTGGAGTATTTTACATCTATCTATATGGTGTGTATCACACTAATGACAAAATAAATAAAATTTCCCATGCTTGAGAATATAGTTTTGAGATATCTTAGGATGTGTCATACTCTTATCATTTGAGGGTTGTGTTTATTCAAGATGAATCACATTAATATATTGATAAAGTTATTAGTAGTGTGTCAAAGTATGTATAGTTTTTTTATGAAAATAAGTGAACTTAGGAGTTATTGACTAGGGAGATATACTATATGTGGTAGGAATATATTTTTGTGTCTGATTTTATGCTAATAATCTTTTATATGCTCGACAATCTTTGGCCTTAAAACCAAATATCTTGTGAAATTCATAATATGGCTCATTTACCCATCATCTAGGTGGAGAATCAATTTTGGACATGGGTAAGACCTCATTAGATAGAGTATCATGGTCTATGAATATATTATTAGGATATTAAGTAATTTTTTTATCTATAATATAGCCCATTTCATCAATTGTAAATTGGTAGAATATAAAACTACCTAAGCATTAATTAAGCATTGGAAAACATTATCTAATAAATCCAAACATAACATGTCTTAGGATAACCTCTTCCATTTGTTCACTAATGCTCTACATCCTAAAATCCAATATAGACCCAATATTATATCTCCAAAATCCTTAAAAGAAGCCCTTGATCAAGCTAAATGACAAGATTTCCTCACAAGATAGTTTAAACCTTCCAAACCTACCTTATGAACTCTTATGATTATGAGATATAAAAATAAACATGCTACTAATGATGGTGTTATAGATAATGATGATTTTATACATGCCATTCATGTTATTATTCTTTGTGGATCTAATGAGTAAACTCTTTCCCAACCTTTCACAGAAAGTCCCTCCCAACCTCCTCCATATACATCATCATATGTAAACAATGTTGATGTTCATAAACCTTTTTCCCTAATAGAAATTCAAAAATATTCCCAAAACTTCAAAAAGAGAACTTGACCCTGAATTCCATACCAAACACTAGTATGATCCACAAAATTTTTGTTGGTATCACACAAGTTGGAGACATTCTCATGAAACATATAGGAAATTTAGGAATTTTGTGCATGAATTTATCCTTGGTCCTAATTTTAATCATGAAACTATGATCCAATAACTTCAAAAACCCTATGAAAATGTAGTTAAATCCCATTATTCCAAATTTAAGCATGATGATCTTAATCAAGATAATGTTCACCTTGCCATATATAAAGACCCACTTCCAAATATTCAACCTTATAATATTCAATCACTTTCCTCCAATGCTATCAAAACCTTAGTTGATACTCATTCTCGTAAGCAATGATGAAAATGTGGTCAACATGAACAACATGAGGAGTCTAGTATCTTAAATTGACCCTTATTTGCATTCTACTTATAACAATTTTCCCACATACCAAACTATTTAAGACACATCCATATAATTTTTTATATGTCAAGCATACAAAAGTCTATAGTAGTTCATCTTCTATGACTGAATCTCCTAACCTAATATATTCACCCACACTTCCAAAAATTCAAACTATATCAACCACTTTAATATAGTATGAAAATCATTTCATAAATGTACATTTAAATTAAATCAACCACTTTAATCTAGTATGGAAATCATTTCACAAATGTAGTATCCAACCTTATATAGTTTGTTATCATTTATCCTTATATTATTGTTGCATTGATGAACCCAATACATTTATTTAAATCAAAACCACTTACATAAATTAGATATATGTATTCTATTATTCCTAAATCTAAATAAACTACATTGACTAGCTTGATGTAGTATATTTTAATTCTGTCTTCTTTTACTACTACATCTACTAGCTCACTATAAGTAGTTTGCAGTTCTCATGTGCAATAAATTATACAAAATTATTTTATTCCATTGATCAATCTAGTCAAGATACATCAGCCAAATCAAACCAACCTATTTCAAATTCATTTAAGTGTACTTCATCTACTCCATCTACTGAATTAATTCAATAGTACACATCTTTATCCTATTCAATTTCAACACCCCCAAGATTTGATGAATGTAATCCCATCCTAGAATTTTATTGCCTCCCTTCTCAAATTCATTTTTTTAACTCATCTAAACTTCCCCCTATCATTGATTTCTTAATGAAATTTTTATTCAAAATGAATATCCAAAAACATCCACCTATAGGGAAATAATCCATCTTTTTGGGTATGAGGATAATATTTTCTAATAGTGTGAAGAAATGTCCATACAAGTTAATGAAACTTTGGATGCTTCTCTTTAACTTAAATTTACTATAACTTCTATGATTCTTAAAGAAATATTACTTCATTCAGATGATCTTCCCTTATTCACTAGTGTCCAAATGGGTTATATTCAAGTCAAGTGTGTCATGATTGATGAAGGGTCAGGAAATTATCTTGCTTCCCTTTACTTCATTAAGACTCTTAGATACTTTGAATGCAATCTTTAATCTACCCAAAGTATGTGTCAAGACTATTCTCAAAGACAAATTCCTCCTATTTTTTATGTTTGGATCCCCATCATGATCCCTCCCATCATGGTTAAATTTAAGGTCATAGTATTTAATTTACCACTATCCCATAACATTTTACTTGGATGGCCCTTAACACATCACATAAGAGCCATTCCCTCTTCTACATACCAATGTGTCAAATTTATCCATAATGGTTTTATATATAAGATTAAGGAAACACTAATCCCTGGAATTTTAAACATTTACAAGATCATGGTGTTTTTAAAATACCTACCTTTGAACCTTTTCCTAGCATCCCCTTTAATGAATATCAATGATTTAACTATCCCATCAATTCTAATTATGGTTACAATGGACACCCTAAACTTGTGGGCAACATACCCTATAAGATATTAGATTTTGATGATGATGATGATGATGATCCTAATGAGATCAATGTTAATATCAAAGTATTATATCTCCATTTTATCATTATCACTTATTTACCTCCTTATTTGTGTCATTCTCCCTAGAAGTTGACTGATGAAATCCCCACTTCAATATTTAGGCCTAAAAAATCTATTCCTCATTTATTTTTTATAGATAAAGTAATAGATTCCTTATAAATTTACCTCCACACACCTAATTATGATTATGGTTATTCTCTATATGACCATTCTTAGCTACTTATGCTCAAGCCAAGGATGTAAAAAAAATTTGTTTTCAATCTTCTTTACATCATTCATATGAGTCTACTTTACATGTACATAATATTCATTTAGTAGATGTAGTTCATGTTCTTTATATTAACTTGATATTATTTTTTCTTCCACTGATGTTCATAGGTCTGAGATGGAGTAGGTACTAGATTTTTCCTAGTCTACTCTAGGCACCTCTGAGCCTCTTAGGAGTATGTTCCTAGATCATGTCATGATGGGACAATACCAATTTGCTATATTTTTTGAACCTTCGATAAACTTCCTCCTAATATGTCAACATCATTACTCAGACTTGCATTATTATTTTTCAAGGAGATCATTGGTTTAAAATTCCTAAACCAAATAATTAACTAAATATTTTAAGCTAGAGATATTATTAGATTTAAATTGAATATACCAATCTAAAACATCACCTAAAAAAAATTTGGATAGAAGTTTGGTAGAAGAAAAGGTATTTAACTTAATCCATCCTTTGTAAAGCTTACCAAAATCTTTTAAATGAAAATCAAGATCAGTAGATCCATTATAGGTGATATTAGGAGTGATATTGTCTATGTCTATGTTTGTGATTTGAGGAATTAATGGTTCATTTTGAATATGTTTGATGACTTTATTAAGAATCAAGGGTTGAGGAATAAGATTACCTTATGAATCTCTTAAGGGGTGGGGATATTTGTTTTTTTCACTCCCCATTAAGGTTATTGAGGATGACTTTGTAACTTCAAGATTTGAATTTGTATTTTCATCATTTTATTAGCTCTATTATTTTGGAATGTATTCATTACATTCATGGTTTATAAAAATATTTGATTAATATTGAGATTTTTTTGACTAGTAGAGGTAGCTTGAGATGAATTAGTTATGGTATTTACATGAGTATTAATATGATTATTTTGAGTAAGTCCACTAGAATAAATAACTAACATGTTGTTGCTATAGCAAACATAGTGGAAGAAGAAGGGGAGAATTTGGGTATTGACTTGCCCCTAATCTTATAGAAATGGTATGTATAGGTGAATGGGGACATCCTATGTGGGGTCCCATCATGAATTTATAAATCATCACATGATCCTTTCCCTAATGTTGAGGTTTGTCACTAATATATATGATCATTTTGGTAGTATAATCAAGGTCACTCTCTTCTTCAACAATAGGCATGTGTGGAGTAAAGTTTAAAGGATCAATAGGTTGAGTAATAAAGAGTTAATTATAATCTATTGTTATAGTATTAATGTGAATATTAATTTTATCTTGGTTATTGATAATATTAAAACAAAATTTGGGAGCTTTATGAGATTTAGTCAAATCCATCACATAATGTTGCATTCTCTATTTGGAATCATCAAATATATACTATATGATGGAAGGTTGGAGTGGGAATTGAATTGGGATAGCAAAGGAAAATAAAATAAATTAAATTAAATTGTATCAACTAACTCAATGAATCATTATAGTTAAACTATATCAAAATATTTGATGTAGTTTGTTAAGCAAAATGTTTTAGAAATATATTGTATCAAATAGTGTGATGTAGTTTGTGGAAAATTTAGGATATTAAAATTGTATCAAACTAATTAATTAACTTACACAAATTGAATATAATCAAAATTTATTGAGTCAGTCAATATATTTTATTTTAACATGATTAAAAATAATAGGAAATAAACTAGGTCATGTTAGTCAATGCAGTCTATAGGCTAAAGGTCAAAAAAAGAAGAGTTATAAGATAGTTATATCAATATGTTCAATATATTTGTAAATGAAACATGATAATATGTAAGAAAAAAATAGTGTTGAGTTGTTTTATACATTTAGAGTTGTAAACATAAGAGACTATATCGATCTAGTCGATGCAGTCTACAAACACAAGAGACTAAATTGGTCTGGTCAATGTAGTCTACAAATTTAGATAATTATATCAATCTTGGTTGATGTGATATGAAATATAAAATACAATATAAAATAATAATTTATAATCTAATTATTTTTCTAAAAATAAGATAAAGTAGATGTACTAAAGGATTTGACTAATTTGTAGGCTCTCAAAGATACTAGCTTATTTGTTGGATAGTGTTGGCCTAATGTTTTAAAGAACTAACTATGAAGGAAGTACCATTACCATAGGACACTAAACCTAATAGTGAGGGTAAGCTAAGAGTAACTTCCCAGTGCTAACTGCTAACTAGTGTATTACATAATCATATGAATGGATGACTGCCTAAAGTTTAATAAAAATAGAATCCTTGGTGTTTTTAATATACCATGAAGCATGTGGAAGCTAAAGTCTATGTTGAGATATGTACTATGGATATGAGTATTTGGGTAAGCCCCTCACACCATAATGTCTATAACCAATAGACAATGATTGTAAATAGAATAATTTGTATCCTTTAATGATAGTAGCTAAGTAGTTTGAAAACTATTGGAACATAATTTGTATGAAAAGGTAAACAAATAGAAAATAAATTTCAAAAATTAATGACGTAAGCCAAATTTTAGCATTCGATGAATTGAAATAAACATGTAATCAAATTGAAATGAAATTTGTGATTAGATTTTTTAAGGAAAAGTTAATTTTACCTTGCCTGTGTTTTAAAAATGGAACAAACAAAACTATATCAACAATGACCAATGTAAATGTACACATAGTACATAAATGTATCAATTAAGTTGATATAGTCTGTGTAAATCAAAATTATAGGTAGAGGTGTATAACTTGATCAAACATGTCCAATCAGTTTATTAAAAATAATTTTAATTATAGAAATAAGCTAAGTAGGTTGGTATAGTTTATAAAAAAATGAAAAATAACATTAGATCAGTCTGATTGATGAAGTAGACTATAAGTATTCGTAGATAGAAGTAAAATTATAAATACATAACCAAATTGAATAGGTCGATCTAGTTGATTGGAATTAAGGATAAATATTAACAAAAATTAAAATATATAACTATTTCGAGTAGGTATAGTTGACTAAAAAAGTGAAGCAAGGATGGAATGATATCAATTGATTTGATATAGTTGGCTAGAAAATATCAAATACAGATCTAGAAATATAATTGAGACACACTAGCTAAAATAGTTTATTTTTAAATATATAGAAATAAAACTATGTTGCATTATTCAATATATTTTTATATGGGTAAAAATTTTGGCCGAACTATATCAACTTGTTAAATATATCTCACTAACAAAAATCTAAAATAGAATTGGATTGATCTTGTTTGATACAGTTTGCTACACAAGTGAAAATAATGGTTGGATTCATGTCAAGTTCACTATAATGTATGAAATGAGCTAATATTGACCTACAACTATCATATATAAATATCTATACTTGAAGAAGGTAAATCAAGTAGATCTAATTGATACTTCATGTAATTGAGATATGAATAATTAATCCACTAAACCTAACAAGGGGAGAACCTATAACACAATGTCAAGAGAAAGGGTTCCAAAGCCTCTATGTAATCAAAAAAATGTAATATCCCTAATTAGGTATCTATTTATAAAGTAATCAAATATCACAATAAATAAATGTAAGGGGAAGGGTTAAAAACATATTAAAATGTGTAAGGACCCATAGTAGGAAGATGGGTGCCTAGGCTACTTAATATGGATAAATGGAAAGTTTTAATAATCATATAGACACACTAAGTTTAATTTTAGAGATAATTCAAATAATAATATATAAATTCATTAACCAAGAAATTATGCAACTTCTATCTATCAAAAGGAAAAAGCTAGGGTTAGAATATACTTACCTTGAACATGAACTATTGAGTCTCAATTTCCCCTTGGCCAATGGTGTTTTTCAAGATATTTTTGTGGTTGTAAGGATCTCAATGTCTTGATAAATAGCTAGGATAAAATGACTCTTCATATTTCCAATATTCCATAAGACAAGTTTTTCCCTCTAAGATGAGATCTTAGCAATAACTCCTCTAAATGTAGACTTAAGGTAGAAGTGTGAACAATATAAATTTTAAATTAATGTTCCTCTCTATTGGATTAAAATGCAAAGTTGTATTTATAATGGTCAATGATATTAATCCTTCTCATATATTTATCCGATGTTATCAACCAACTTGATTTAGTCTGAAGTGAGTTGACTAACCTTGAACTATGTTGACCAAATTGACCTACTTGTGAAGCATACACTAGAACATTTGATACTACATTTATCTGATCAATGTAGTTGGGATGGGATGGATAATGGTTAACTACATCTAATTAGGGCTACATAGTAGGAAAAATAGGTCTTAATTAGTTAGAGGATACAAGATAGAAGGAGATAGTGTAGGGGATCAAATCTAGGGAAGTTGAAATAGATGTAGGAATGATAGATAATATATAATCAACAATATCTCTTGTGAATAAATAATTGTATGTCTACCCCTTTCCCAGTACACCTTTTAAGGCATGCACTTAGGGAGATTAAAAATTGATAAGTTACGACAAAAGAGAAAGCATTAATAAATGATAAAGTTATAAAAATATTATATGTATACACTAAGCATGACATAATTTTTAATTACATTATTTCATATGTTATTTATCACATTTTTAGTAGATTACATATCCTTTTTCATGGACATATGCATTTCATGATATATGAGGGTGATACATGACATACATACTATATAAGGATAAATAGATGTTGGACTTTCATATACCCATGGGCCATGCTAATGTTAGGGGAATCTTATTCCACAAGTCACATTATTACAAATTATATATTTTTATGATCTTACTCTTACCATGTTGAGCTTTATTAATTCAATAAACATGTATTATTACTTGCTCATATTTTATACCATTAATGCTACATGGATTTTTCACGTTACTATGTTGTAACATTGACATACTTGGATGGTGTAGACTAGTTACTTATTTTGTGTTTCTTTGTTATTATTTACTTTTCATACATGTTAATCATTACTTGTATCTAAAATGTAACCTTATTTATTGTGACATTTATGTGTCCCTTGTTCATGGCCCTTGGTCTTGTTTGTTTTGACATTTAGTGTCCTTTATATGCATCCCTTACCTTTATGTTGACATTGAGTGTTATTTCATGTGATTTATTTTGTGAATTTATGTCCAAGAAATTATTTCTTAAGATTGTTTATATTATTAAGCTTGTTTAATTTTTTAAGGTTCTTTATTTTTTAGGCATTTTGATTCATATCACTCATCTCCCCTTTATGTTTTGTTTCATGTATCACATCATGCACATTTTTATAGATTACTCTTATTTGGTGTTTATATAAGGGATGATTACTATTATGTGCCTAATTTGTGTATCTATCTTGAATGACACTTATATGACTTGGATTATATATGCTTCATACATGCTTTGATGACATATACATCACTATGATAATATATTCTCCACATGTTGACATTATTATACATGATTACATCTTTATAGATAGTATAATTAACTCTTTATTTTGAGATGAGTGACCCATAGGCTACATCCCTCACCTCAAAATGGAGCATATTGGTGAGCCAATCATAGAGACTTAAGCCTCCATGAGCAAAAAAATTGGAGTTTTTGGGATAGAATATAAGATTCAGACATTTCATGGTGGTTCAAAGATAGGTTTAATTTAGATATGAGATGACTATTTACATATGTGGGTGGGGAATATGCCCACTCATTTTATAGGACATGAGTTAAAATTTTCAAGTTATAATTCACATAGATGCATATGCCATGAATATGCACATTTTTTACAAGAATATAAGTTATAGGTTTTTTAGATATTCATATATTCAAAAACATTTGGTGGTATATGCAATGTATAAGTATTAATTTTTTAGCATCATGAGATACATATTTTCATATTTATCACAAAGAACATATTGTAGATACTAAAATATGGTCTTTGGTACTTGAAAATAACAATCTTGTCATACATTTAACATGTATAACTTGAGCACTTAAGTAAGGTCTTGATTCACCATTCCCTCACACTTACATATTATTTTATGAGCCAACCCTTTCAATATAATGTTATGCACATACAATAATATCATTGCATATTTTAAATATGTTAAATATCCTACACAAAATCCTCTATACTCTTAGTTTAGTCTACCTCTACATATGTTAATTTTGCTAGATTTAGTAAGTATCACCAACTGATATTGACCCACTCCCAACAATGGATATTTTATAAAATTAAGCCTCTCCTTAGAATCAACCCATTTTCCTAGTGTGTTAGTAGTAAAATAAATTACCTATTTAGATCTATATATAAATAAATCAACAGATCATTTAAAATGGACTTTGCACTTATATGATATATACATGTATAAACTATTGAACATTGAACAAATCTACCCTATTCTTCCTAAATTATGAATATATCAATAAGAACAGTCATAATCCAAGCCTAAATCACTCTAATTCAAGTTAAAATAAACATTGTCAAGTATCAAAATCAAATCATTAGTTGCAAATGCATAGTGAAGGAGCATAATTGCACAATCAAACTAGGTGGGAGAACTATGTGTGGCTTTTTTTCTCCTCAAAGTATCAAATATGTGGAAAAAATTAAATCATCAAATGAGGTTGATTAGGGTTAGCTTATTCTATTATAATTTCCCCATTTTTATAGTTTTATATCCCTCACAAGTACACTTAGGGTTTTAAGGCAAAGGAGGTTGATTTTTGGAGTTGTGTGGATCATCAAGGTTTAGGATCATAAACATAGAGTAAGTAGAGATAGGTGTAGGTGACCATATAGTCACCATGCCCCACTTTAATGTATATTAACATTGACTAGTAGGTTAATATTGACCCAAATCAATAGAAGTAACCCACAACAAATAGAGAATCAGTTCTAGAGTAGATTGAACCAAAAGCCTAATTTATTCTAATTTTCACTTATAAAATATAGTCAGGTTCAAATAATCAATAAAATATTCTATATATTCATCCCTTTTTTGTACTTACTATATTTATCATATGCCATTTTTTAATTTAGTAGAATCAATCTCAATATTTTACATTTAAATTTTTTCTTCAAAGCCATAGCTTAATATATGAGTTACATTTCAAAGTTATGTCTTAACTAGATTAACTTACCTTTTAATATAAATTAAGGTAAAACATATTGTTTAACATGATGTGAATCAAACTTACAACCTTATGATATTGAATGAAGTGTCAATCATACTAGTGTTATTATTCTTAATATTAAAGTATCACAAGTGAAATATCATAACTTAGTTACTCCTAAGGATCCATATTATACACATTTATTACTTCCAAATGGTTGGAGTGATTCCTTGTATTATTTCACCAAACATGTCCTATTGTAAATATTCTATTGATGCTTTCATGATTGATCATTGATTATACTTTTATATTTGACACACATGCCCTAATATGCTACTTCATTTACCATTATTATATCCCTTGGTTTTGTTATTCACTTGGCCCTTGCTCCTTATTATTATCCTAATATACACATCCATGATACTTATCATATAATGATTCTAAGTGCACATCATTTATGACATATTATTTTCCCACTTTTATATTATAGACTAATTATACATCTTTTCTGGCCTATGTTGAGATTACATTATCATATACATAATTATTACACACTAGGGTCATGATGATCCTTATCTCCACATACACTCTCAAGCTACATTATTTAAATTCACATATACAATGGGGGTATATTGATTGCTTTCACTTTATCCACAAAATCATACTATCACAACCAATGCACTATATGGTTTGACACATGTTTTAGATTATTCACATCACTCCCATTCTTCTATTTTTAGAACCATTTCCACTTGGCCTCACTTTTCTAAATTTAAAATATTCCAAAAATTTAAAAAGATCAAATAATCAAAAAATGAAAAAACATTTAACTATTCAAAAAATCCAAAATCAGTACCTGAGCATGATATGATTTCTAGATTACACTATTTACATATGTTATTTATCACATGTTTTGTAGATTGCATATTAGTTAAATATGAGTTTCATAGTATACGAGTGTTATGTATGACATACAAGTTACATATGGACATACATATGTTGGACTTTCTTCTACCTAGTGGCCATGCTGATATTAGGGGCATTTTATTCCACATTGTTATGTCCAACATGCACGCTTCTTTAGAGAAGTAAGGGACCCATATTTTAATTCTTAATTAAAATTCCATATATTTTTAGTACCATCAGATATATCAACCAATTAGAAGATACCATGCATCACTCTAATGTTCTAAGTGGCCCATTCTAGCTCTCAAGTAGGTGGAGTGTGATGCCCAACTATACTTATGTGGAACTAGCCACAAGCATGAATAATTGGTGATGAACATGTGAAATAAGTTAATATTTATCCAATATGCCATAGGGGAAATATATCCATGTGCCTACCACACTCCTCACATTAACTAAATGGGAAACTAGGCCCTAATTGGACAGTTCAAAATGTCCCCTTATAGTCTCCGAATCTAATAAGTGACATGTATTCAAAATCTTTGAGTTAATTCTTGAATAGGAAATAAATGAAAGGATCAAGCCACCAACTCAAATTTGAATTCATTTTGGGTGAGTTTCCAAGCACCATCAATGTAAGACATCTTTGAGGATCCCTATAAGTGCCTAATGGAAAACTCTTTTATCTTTATTATTATATCATCCTAGAATTTGCCTCACTTTCATCTCATTCATGTGCCCCCACACTCTCCTTGCTTAGAATTCCCTATCACATAGTTCTATCCCTTTTTTACCATGATTGTTTTATCCTCTAATCCTAAGGCTGAGCCTGGATATAGGGACACCACCTTCCCTGAGGGCTTAACCTACTTTAATCATTATAATGACATATTCAAACAAATTTAAGCTATGCCAAAGTCTATCTCCAGTGATGATGAGGATGAGGACAATTTTCAAGATGATCTCATGGTATACAAGAAATATGGGTTGCACAGAGCTACAACCAAGCTAAAATTCTTCCCTTATGCAAACATCTTCAACAAAAAATTTCTCACTACCAAGCAATACAATATGGTTCTCATGATCTTGTGTATTTTATGGCCTCCCAACATAGGACTACCTAATATTTCAAGAAGTGCATTCAATGCCTACTACAACCTCCAAAAATACACAGTCTCTTACAATGTGGTTGAAATTGATGCATAGACCTATATATATCAAATATATGATGTCTTGAATGATTAGGCATAAAAACCATATGCTAAATGGGTTAATAGGGTAGATATCAACTCTTACATTGTCTATAACTTTAAGGAAGGGATTTATGTGGGATGATCCTACTAGATTGATTGTTCAAGGTGACTAACTATGTGTATGTCAATATCTTATAGTTACCCCTACTATATATAATCCCCAAAGGAGATGAACTCCAAGACCTTGGAGGTGTGATCAACTTCAACTTTATCATGGTAGTATCATATGCTTAGGGTAGATGTAATTTCTATATGATGAGATATTTGGTGGACATTGTTTATCCCACCATCCTATTTAAACCCTCTGCCTTTTCACCATGGGTTCTTAAAGGTGTATTATTCCATGTAGTTTTTTATAAACTATATGGCTGCCATTACTAAAATCACATCTAGGAGATTTGCAAGTCCTATCTAGTGGTTTATATGTCCATTAATGAGGTGGCCATACCTCTACTCTCCAACAAAAAAAGGTAGTTTATTACCTCCATAGGTAATTATTGGTACTACATGTATTACACCATCATCTGAGTGACCATTTCACTCAAATCTCTCATTAACTTATCTTACCAAGTTATAGATGATTGGTAGATCAAGAGATTTATTATCAATTGGTTGAAGGCATATTTGGTTACTACATCAACTATGAATAGAAGGCTTGCCCAACCTTCCCCATCACCATAAAGCATCATGTATATAGGATTCTACACCCATTGTATAATATGATAGCAGGTAGGGATTTATATGCATTAGGAAGGGTAGAACATAGAGATTGGGACCCCCACAACATCATCAAGGCCCATATGGATAAATATCATTCCAAGATCAACATAAATTATGGATGCAAGTCTAATAAGGAAGATCAATTCCACCTCAACCCCATAAATGATAAGGAGGTTCTCTCTTGACTTGAGTTTAGTAAGAAGAATAAGGGAAAGAAGGTTTATCCTAGGGCATTTGCCTAAAGTGGACCTACCTCCTCTACATCAGTTGAGTCTAGGGAATATGTTTGGGTGACTCCTTAAATTTCAAGAAATATATTATAAAGGGTCCCATATACTTCTCCTCCATGACCTTATCCTACCCAACCCTCTGCTCTAGCTCCACCACCTCCTATGATTCTAGTTGACTCAACCAATAACAACATAGGTGTTATTACTTGATATTAGCAATATCCCAAAGGTGATCCCTAAGTGATATCAGTGGAAAGATACTATGAAAGTCCCTTCCTCTACTTATAAAGTCCCTCAACAACCTAATAGATTGCCTCCTAATTTCATGTTCCCATAACAACCCACTTAGGTGATGCCTCCGCTCATTCCCATTTCACCCCCTCCATAATTCACCCAAGTGCCTCTAGATTGAAATATTCATAGTTTACTAACATCTCCATTTCCCTCTACTCAATCCATTACATTTTTAGGGGTCTCAACATCAC
>JARHVA010002973.1:702500-822500 GCA_037957365.1 Torreya grandis
TATAGTAGAGGTGATTCAATTTTTTTGAGAATATTGGAGTCTTATTCCTAATTTAGTTAAGGGCCTAAGTTAACTAAATTAGTAAATAATATTGTAATAATTAAGATACTAATTTGTATAATTTAATTGAAATTTAAACCTTTCTAAAAATAGTAATAGTTGTGGATAAAATAAGGCTTAACTAGAAATAGACTAAGACAAGTGAGACAGGGCCTAATATTTGTTGTGAAAGACTAAGATAGTGTCACAAATTAGGATCTAGCTTTCATTTTATGAAAGGATAGGAGCAATAAAATAGGACACCCTAGGGTCTACTACTATAGTCCTCTTCTACCATTATTGTCTTAGAGGCTGGAGATTTCTAGGTTTTGTTCATTATCTTTATGTGAGCCTAATTATGAAATTTTAGATGTTGGATGTCTATACAACTCCTTGTAGAGTTGATTTAGTCTTAAGAACCTAGACTCCATTATGTTTTAACAAAATTTGAGATAGAGGGGGGATTAGTGTGTGTAATATTCATTAAACATGTATCCACACCTCTTGTGTGGGCACGCTACCTATATACCAATACTATGAAGAGGGATCAAGCCATATGTAGCTATCCCACTTGATGTGCTTTGTGAAATAGTGCATATGAAGATGTAAAATGCTAAAATTGGGTGTGCTTGAGGTGGTTAGGGATTGTTGTAAGGATTTGATTAAGCTTGTTGTTGTATTAGATGGTTGTATGCATAGAATAGGGAAATATGCTTTAGCAGTCTTGCTCATATTCTTGTTTGCTTTGAGATATTTGTCAAACCCTTCTAAATGAACTTTGAATTAGATTTTATAAAGATCTATTGGTCATGCATTGAATGTATTCACATTAGGCTAACAAGAAGAAAGATAGGAACCATAAGGAAGTGACCATTTGAGGTAAAAATGCAATTAGATAAGAGTGCCAAAAATGGACACCTTAGGGCCTAGTGCTATAGTCCAAGTTGGGTTCTATTGTATTAAGGGTAAAAGACCTATGTGAATGAATTTGTCATGGGAAAAGGAGCTTGGGTCAGCTGGAATGAGGATTTGAAGATATATGGATGATTAGGAATTAGTGAAAAGGTGAATAGAAGGGTCATAAGAGAAAGCAAGAGGGACCTATGGGTTGGGTGTCATAAGCCAAACTCAAGTTACCATTTTTCACATTTTATATGACTAATTTTGCTACCCCTTTATTATAGTGATGTAGCAAAGAAAAATATTAGGATAAAGGAAAAATACAAAGTGTACTTAAACTTACATATAACAGTGAAGCTCATGAAGATGTGTGATGTCAGGTGTGTGTAGAGAGCACATTGTGAAGTGTAAATATACTAAAATAAAATAAAAAGTAGATCAATTCTTACTAGATATTCTATATCTAAAATAAAAAAACAAAGTTGGGTAAGAGAGAGAGGAAGAACAAGGAATGAATACACCTCACTGGGTATGCAAACTAATACAAAACTTGTGATGTTGAGTGATGTTGGATGATACTGAGTAATGTTAGGTATGTGTTATACCAAGAGTAATATCATGAATGGAATTAAATGCTCGATTCCCTAAGAGTGGCTTAAGAATGCAAAGGCTAACCCCTTGGCTCCATCATTTCCCACTAAGTGAAGCTATGTGATCATGCATGTGTTAATCGATGTTTGGACTATGTGTCCAATCCTTATGAGTAAGTGGCTCAAGAATACAAAGGATAGCTAGTCCTTTGGCTACATCATTACCCTATGAAGTGAAGCTATAAACTGATATTGGTATGAATTATGTCATATGAGATGGTTCTTAAATCCCATGAATATAATTTAATCTAACAATATGCTATGGATAGCCAAATGTGTGCTAGAAACTAGGCCACTCTTGGCCAACTTGGAAAAAAAGTGGAGATTAGGCTTGTATGAAATCCACTCCAAAACTGTGTAATAGGCTTATGTGGAAGCCACTTAAAAATGATGTCAACCACTTGTAGATGGAGTAAGTCATGCAATTGATGAGAATGCCTAGGTAATATGTTGAAATCAAAAAGAAAACAAGACCAATGTGCCATGCACATTGTCCCCAATCACTAGTGTCTATAACATGGATTCTAATCTAAAATTTATATCAATTGCCTAATCTAAAATTAGAAGTGAGAGCCATCATGCTACACATGGCTCCCCCTATATCTATATTCTCTAAGAAAAATTATAGTAAAACTATTTATTCTAAACTAAATTATTGCTGACAAAATTATAACTAAGCTAACCTTTTTCCCTATTTGTGGAAAATCTAATTTTTTTCTATTTGGATAGGAGCACTAAAATTAGATACCCTATTGTCTAGTATTGTAGTCCAATCTTGGTGCTATTATCTTAAGCTAATTCTAATGACTAATCTATAATCATCATTATCTACCTGGTCTGTTCTACTAGGTTTGAAGTTTGGTTGTTGTTTTGGTTGTTGTTTTGGGTGTTTTAAATTTTGATTTTTTGATCGATAGGAACTCTGATCTCTATGACAAAAAATTTATTTATTTCCCTCTCTTCTGAGGGTAGGAATGAAGACCCTGTAACGACTACCCTCATAAGGAAGAGCCCTACAACTATGTTATGCTATGAAATACATGATATAGCAATGATAATCAAAATGATGTTTCAAGATATAACATAGTTTATATTGGATATTATTAGATCAACAGGGGTATGCCTAGATAGATAAAACAATGTAATAGCATGTGAAATATAATGAACTAGAACTGGAAGTCTAGCTAGTTTTTAGTTGTTAGCTATTAGTTGTTAGTTATTAGTTGTTAATTGTTAGTTGTTAGTTGTTAGTAGTTAGTTGTTAGTTGTTAGTTGTTATTTGTTAGTTGTTAGTTTTTAGTTTTTAGTTTTTAGTTATTAGTTGTTAGTTTTTAATTGTTAGTTGTTAGTTGTTAGTTTTTAGTTGTTAGTTGTTAGTTGTTAGTTGTTAGTTGTTAGTTGTTAGTTATTAGTTTTTAGTTTTCATAGAAGGATGGAGTATGATGTCCATCATGGCATCCTAAAAATCAACATAATTTATGATGTGGATCATGGCATTGCAAATAATTGAGAAGCAAATCAATCAACAAGCACGTAATGCAAGAAGGAAGAAACATACAAGAGTGGCTAAGGGGCCAAGCAACAAGGGACATGGGCACATGTCACTGAAACTAGAAATCAAGCATATAATGCATGTTTAAATTCCATATACACATATAATTAAAACAAGTAATGTTGGCACAAGGGCCATAGTCATATAGAAGAGTACAAGAAAAGGACATTGGCAAATTCCCTAAGGCACACACAAGAATAGACTCAAAGGACATTGGTAAATGTCTTAAGGCACATACAGGAGATAAAATAGGAACTAAGAAATGCAATCATATCTA
Source organism: Torreya grandis (assembly GCA_037957365.1). Lineage (NCBI taxonomy): Eukaryota > Viridiplantae > Streptophyta > Pinopsida > Cupressales > Taxaceae > Torreya > Torreya grandis. The sequence goes on from JARHVA010002973.1 coordinate 705,919, forward strand.
GATATGCACATCAAAGAAGGAAAGCATGTAAATATTAGAAGTACAATCACATCTAAATAATCAAATCATGAAGTGAAAGTATGCAAGACATGTATTAAAAGACTAGGTATATGTTAATAAATACATAAGTGATATAAACTAGTGAATATCAACAGAATAATCTATGTAAGTTAGTAAGTAATGTACATCAACATGATAACTAGAGTGTGTGGTGTATAAATGACATAACCTGGATGGTGTAGTCATGTATAAGATGCCCCTAGTGGGTAAATATATTGATGTATGTCTCAAATGTAGAAGTAGGATGTCCCCTCAATGGGTAGAGTGAAGCAATCATGGATCAGGAAGTCATTATGCACACTTAAATAATTTCAAGTGAAGCATGGTAATGTAGATAAATTTACAAATAATAGCATAGAATAAAAAATATAAGTATAGCATGGTAAAATAAATGTAAAGCATGAAAAATGCATACAATTTAAATATTTTTATTTTTTTGAGTTATTTCAATGTTTTTGTATTTTGAAATTTTGTATTATTTTTGGATTTTAGCTACGTACAATAAACTATGAGAATACTATGTACAATAAAAAATAAGAAACTATGTACAAGTAAGCAAAAAGAAACTATATACAATTAATTTGAAAGAAAGTTATATACAAGTAATTTTGAAAAATTATGTACAATACAATGTGTGAAATGAAATGCTAAGACATGGAATATATGTAGATGCATAATATTCATTGTACTTTTGAGTTTTTTCCTTTAATTGAGGCTAGATGATACACTTTAGGGCTAAAATATTCAATAATAATGTATATACCTAGCCAATTTGGTTTGAATTTTCCTTTAATTTCTTCTTTGGCATTGACATTGCAAAGATTTTCTTTGAGAATGAGATCATTAACTTTGAATTATTTGGTGTGAACTCATTTGTTATAGGATCATTGTATACATTTTTAGTAGATTTTGAGATGTTTTGTTGCTTGAATGCATGTATGGTCTAACTGCTTGAGTTGGTGTAGACGCTTTTCACAATACTGGTCATTAGTGAAAATACCTTTAAGGGAGACATGAAGAGATGGGATTTATAATTCCAATGGTAAAAATACTTTTATAACATAAAAATTTGAATAAGGAGTGGCTCTTTTGGGTGTGTGGATACTTTTGTGATAGGCCCATAATGCAAACACTAGTTGATTATGACAATCATCTCCAAATTTGGTCACCATTTTAATCAAAATGTTGTTGATGTTTTTATTGGTAGCCTCTGCTTGACCATTTCTTTGTGGGTAATATGGAGTGGAGAATGTGTGTTTAATCTTATATTTTGTGAAAAATTTCTTGACATTTTTGTTCTTGAATGATGTTCCATTATCAAAAATGATGGTTACAAGTAGGCTAAAGCATGAAATAATATGAGTCATAAGGAAGCTACAAATGTCCTCCCCTATGGTAGATTAGAGTGGAATGGCTTCTAAATACTTGGTAAAATATTTTGTAGTTGTGATGATGAGCTTATGCCCATCATTGGATTCAATGTTATTTTTTATAATAAGATCAACTCCCTATAACATAAATGGCCATGGAGAGACAATAGGATATTTTTTTTTTGATGATGTATGTTATAGGTTAATGTGTCATTGACATTTATCATATAGATTTACATATTGTGAACATTCATCTTCCATGGTGGGCTAGTAGTAACCTTTTTGAAGCAATTTGTGTGACATGGCCTTTCCACTGAAGTGACTACTATACTCACTATCATGTATATATGTAAGATCAATTTTGGCTTCTATTGAAGTCAAGCATCTAAGAAATACCCATGCTGTCCATCGAAGGATTGTTTAAAAATGTTTCCACCAATGATTACATAATGAAGTGATTATTTTTGTAACTTTCATTTGTCATTTCATGACAAATTATCTGGTGTAATAGATTTATTTAGAAAGGTATAGATATCAGAGAACCATTCTAGAGTTGCAAAACTATGTGTAGTGGATAAAATGGATAGTGGAATCAAATATGCATTGGATATTGATGGAAATTGTAATCATTTAATTGTGAAAATAACTTGATCATCATTGATTTTGATAGGAATCAAAGATGTGGCACTTGCCATTGCATCTACGTGTTAGTTGTCTTTTCTTGGTATAATTTTTATAGAAAAGTAGTCCAACTGTGATGATAAACATTGTACCATGTTTTAGTATGGAATAAGATGTTCTTATTTTGTCTGATACACATATTTAACTTGGTTGACCATAAGTTTAAAATCACCAAAGACTTGAATAAATCTAATTTGGAGGGACTAGGTAGCAAATAGACCTAAGATAAGTGCTTCATATTTTACAGTGTTGGTGTAGGAGAAAATTAATCAATATACAATAAGAACTATGTGACTAGAAGGGTTGACAAAGACAATGCCTAGCCCCACACTATATGCACATCAAGAACCATTAAAGAGCATGTTCCATGTATCAGAATGAGTAGAATAGGTAGTGAAATCATCTCTAAATGTGTCACTAATAGGATTGGTGTCTAAGAGTGGTGTGGCTACCAAATGGTCTGTAATTATTTGGCCCTTTATTAATTTCTAGAGAACCATTTTTAAGTCAAAATTTGTTAATAACATGACCTATTTTACAATTTGACCAGATAGATGTAGTTTTTCCATGAGAAACTTCAAGGGATCTGGTTTTGTGATAACCTAAGTCTCATTATTTACCATGTAAAGTTGAAGTTTTTATGTGCCAAAAACTAATGTTAGACATAGTTTTTCTTTATGGAATAATTTTTTTTGTAATCAACTAATGTAATAAACTACTCGCTCGGTATGTTGATCATCGTGTTGTGTTAAGAGTGCTCTTAATGCATGATTTATTACTAAGATATATAGGAAGAAAGTTCTATCAAGTATTAGTGGTACTAAAATAGGTGGATTAAGAATATATTGCTTGATTGAATTTAATCTTTCTTGACAGGCTTGTTCCTACACAAACTTCATATCTTTCTTTAATAATCGAGTGAATGACAGAGTTTTATCAACAAGTTAAGCTACAAAATGGTAGATTGCTTGGATTTTTCCTTGTAAGGATCAAAGTTGTTTTAAGTTCATGGGAGGTGGCATGTTGATAATTGATTTGACTTTCTTAGGGTCAACCTCTATGCCATGTTGAGAAATAATGAAACCTAAAATTTTGTCTAATGTAACTATAAACACATATTTCTTTGGATTTAATTAGACATTGTATTGCCTGAGTCTTTGATAGATATTTTGTAAATCAATAACATGGTGTTTTCATTATTTAGATTTAGATAATATACCACTAAGATAATCCTTGATAGTATGGTGAATCAAGTCATGAAAGATATGTCTCATGATACGTTGATAGGTGGCTCTGGCATTTTTTTATCCAAAAGGCATGACAATGTAACAAAATGTGCCCCCAAGGTGTTATAAAATATGTTTCCTCTTGATCTTCTTTGACTATTTTGATTTGGTTATATCTTGTAAAGCCATCCATAAATGATAAAATTTCATACTTGGTTGTGGATTCTATGATCATGTCAATGATAGGTAAAGGAAAATCATCTTTTGGGCATGCTTTTTAAATCTCAAGAATTAGAATAATACCAAATTTATCCATTGGGTTTGACTATAGGGACTATATTGGAAACCCATTCAGGGTGTGCTATTGGTCGAATGAATCTAGCATCTAAGAGGCATTGGATCTCATTTTTGACTAAGAGATCCACCTTAGGATGCATTTTTAGAATTTTTTGTTTAACTAGTTTAGCATCTCGGTATAAAGGAATCTGATGAATTGTTATAGATGTATCAATTATTGGCATATCTGAGTAAGACCAAATAAAGAGTTCTAGAAAATATGTTAAAGTTTGATTAGTATCTATGTCCTCTTCCTTTTTTAGGGTAGTGGATAATAAGATAATGTGGGGATCTTGATCAGTTCCAAATTTTAAATTAATTATTTCCTCTTTAAGCAATGTGGAATGATCTAGTATGTTTGGGGTTATAGGAATAGTATCATTTGAATCAAATGGTATGTCTTGGGGAGAATCTATATTTTAGTTGAAGTATGTGTGGGCATTTGTGTGATGAGGAAATATATTTTTATGATATCAAGAAGGGAGGTCTTCATATGCTCCAAGAATTTGTAAGAGGGATTCATCATTAGAGAATTCATCTAATGTGTACATATCTAATGAAACTATATCATCAATAAGATTAGGATAGATCAGTGATACTGTTGAAGTATGATTAAAGGTGTGGTATATCAGTGTAATGGGTAGACAAAACTTTATATTATTTGAAGTGTGGAAAGAAGGTTTATCATGAATAAGGGTAAGTCAAAATCCCAACCCTTGCTTACCATGTTATGTAGATGCCTCGACAGGATTGATGATTCCTTCTTCATGCTTTCCAAGAGAATTTGCATGATATCCCATATTATTAATACATTTAAGTGAAAAATGGGAAGTAAATTAGTGTTTTGGTGTTGGTGCTATTACATAACTTGGAATTATTTGATGTGTTGCATGGTTTGAGAGTGCATTATGAGTAGTGGGTTATGTAGGCATATTACCAAGATTAAAGTGTGTAATATAATTCTATGGAGATTTAGAAACCTAGAAATATTTAAAAGGTTCATTGTCTATTGGGAATGTGTATGTGTAACCTTTGTGACTAAATTTTAGACAAACATGAAGTGTAGAATGGATTGCCTGCATATCATGAATATAAGGCCGACCAAGTAATAAATTATAATTGAGGTCATTTGGCATGACTTGGCAAGTATTTAGCCATGTCTTAGGTCCCAAAGTAAGATTGAGTGTTATTTTACCCATGACTTCTCATGGAATGTTATCAAAACCTTTGATGTTCATTTTATAATGGTCTAAATCTTGAGGTTGTATATTAAGATGTTTAAGAAAAGAAATGTTGCAAATGTTGAGTCTTGAACCGTTATCAACTAACACTCTTTTTACCCCCACATAATTGATTATTAATTAAATATACAAAGGTTGATGTTGTTTAATGATGTGTCATAAGGTTAAATCCTCTTTCTCAAAGGAAATATTCTCTTCAGTGCATTGCATTATGTTGAGGATAGAGGCAATGTAAGCTAGTTCAGCTAAAATAAGAATTCTAATATTGCAAAAGGATGCATATAATACATCGTTGTAAACATCTTATCACTAAAGGAGCTCAATAATTGAAATTTTATTAGAAGGGGTGTTAACCTAAGTGATAAATCTATATCCATGAGTGTAATCAACCTAGCTATCTTCATAAACTTGGGTGATATCATGTATCACATGATCTACTATAGGCATAGAGCTGGTAATAGGTGCAGGATAAGAACTATATTTACCAAGTCTAAAGGGAGGAGGGATAGATATGGCCTCTAGTGTTTTCTTGTGTCTAGTATTGATAGGGAAATACTCAAAAGTAGCCACAGAGTTATATGCATCTAGGTAGAAATCATGAATGTGAAATGAAATACATGAAATTGGAGTTATAAGTTGTATAGAAATATGTTTATAAAGAGCATTCCATGTGAGATATAGCAAGAAAGGGAGAGAGAGCATGAATGTTTTCATTAATTCATAAAGAAATTTGACATGTGTTATGATATTTCTAATGTGTTTAGCAAGATAAACTTGAAAAAAATTTCATATGAGAGGTTCAAACCAAGGGGTAGAGAGCATGAAATTTTTCATGAATGCATATTATACTTTGCCATGTGCTATGATATTTTTATTGTGTTTAGCAAGATAAACTTGAAAAAATTTCCATATGAGAGATACAAGGCAAGTAATGAAATCTTGTATTAAAGTCAAGTAAACATTGCTTTGAAGGAGAGGGATCTTATTATGTTTAACAATAATTTTCTTTATGTCATCCCATATTATAAAAATTAAGCATGAAATGCAAAGAATGAATATTTTTACTAACATATGGTAAACTTCATCATTCATGTACATGATAGGAACAATTGTGTTCTCCTTATTATTTGCAACAAATATGTGTAAATAAGTTAGATCCATTGTTGCTATTATGTGAAATCTGATTTTTGATGTAAGGTGATACCTCAAGCAAACAAACGGGCCTAGTATATACATCTAGGGTTTTTTAAAATGATATTTTTAAATTTATTAAGGAATTTTAAAAATTAAGGTGATTTTTTTTTTGAAATATGCAAGTAAAAAATTAGAAAATTATTGGAAAATTCTTGATTTAAAAGGACCTAGTGGATACAACTAGGGTTTGGGAGAAAATAATTTATTTTTTTTAAATTAATATGGAATTTTAAAATTTAAAGTGAATTTATGATTTAAATATGCAAGTAAAAAAAATCAAAAAAATATTGGAAAAATTAGCAAGGAATTTTCCCTAGGGTTTTTCAGGTTTTTATGCACAAATGAAGTAAGTTGGGTTCACCAAATGATTTAACTTTTTCAAGAATATTGGAGTCTTATTCCTAATTTAGTTAAGGGTCTGAATTAATTAAATTATTAAATAATATTACAATAATTAAGATACTAATTTGTATAATTTAATTTCAATTTAAACCTTTCTAAAAATAGTAAAAGATGTGAAGAAAATAAGACTTAGCTAGAAATAGATTGAGACAGCTAAGATAGGGCCTAAAATTTGTTATACAAGACTAGGATAGTGTCATAAATTAGGATCTAGAATTCATTTTATGAAAGTATAGGAGCACTAAAATAGGAAACCTTGGGTTATGATGCTATAGTCTTATTCTATCATTGTCATCTTGGAGGCCTAATCTTTTTAGGTTTTATTCATCTCTATGTGAACTTGTCTATGAAATTCAAAATGCTATATGTCTATAGAACTCCCTATAGAGATGATTTAGTCTTCAAACCCTAGACTCCATTATATTTTGACAAACTTTGAGATATAAGGGGAGGGTTAGTGTGTGTAATATGAACTGAATGTGTATCCATACCCATTTTTTGGGCACGCTACCTACATACCAATACTCTTAAGAGGGATCAATCCTTATGCAGTTCTCCCACTTGATGTGCTTTGTGAAATAGTGTGTATGAATATGCAAAATGCTAAGACTAGGTGTGCTTGAAGTATCTATGGATTGATGTAAAGATTTGAAAAATCTTGTGGTTGTATTGGATGGCTATATGCAAAGAATAGATAAATATGTTTGAGTAGTCTTGTTTGTATTCTTGCTTGCTTTGAGATATTTTCAAACCCATTATAAATGAACTTTGAATGGGATTTTATATAGATATGTTGGTCAAGGGTCAAATATTTTCATGTTAGACCAACAAGAAGAATGATATGAACTGAAAGAAAGTTACTATTTAAGGTAAAAATACAATTGAATAGGAGCATCAGAAATGGACACCCTAGGGTCTGATGCTATAGTCCAAGTTGGGTAATATTTTTATAAGGGTACAAGATCTAGGGGCATGGATTTGTCATGGAAAAATGATCTTGGGTCAGTTGGAATGAGGTTATAGAGATCTATGGTGACTAGGAATTAATGAAAAGGTGCCTAGAAGGATCATCAGAGTAAGTAAGAAGGACCTATGGGTTGGGTGTCATATGTCACACTCAAGTTACCAATTTTCACATTTTATATGACTACAAGAGGACATAAATAAGATTAAAACTAATACCACTCTTTATGAGCTTACTCAAATCACTGAGTAATGTGATCTTCTATTAAAATCACTGACCAAAAATCTAGCTAAGTCAACCTAAATGAAGTAGAATACTACTCATACTAAAATGCTTATTCATAAGAATAAGATTGAGGTTCCTCCCTTTTTTAATTATTAGATTACTTAATAAGAATCTACATAATTGTCTAGTATACTCTATTTCTTTATCCATTATGATGCCTATACGCATCTATGATAAATTGAGTTTAGTCCCCATCAGTTAAAAAAAAGTCATGGTCAAACTCAAAAGTCTAAGGTTAAGGTAATTAGAGATATTCTAAATGTACATATGTAGTTGGAGTCAGACCTTAGGATCTAAAAATTCAAGGGCATTCAAGTTATAGAGATTCCTAAAGCCTACAAGATGCTCCTTAGTCAGGATTGGTCAAAATCCTTGAGTGGATATACGTCTATGGATTTCTCCCATATGTAGTTTCCTTGGAGAGGCATAGCCAACCAAATTAGATTAGATAGGGAACCCTAAATGATGCACATGATAATTAAATACAATGCAATCAATGAGAAAGTGAATTTAATATCTTTTGACTTAGGTATTTATATGTTGAGCATGAAACTTGATAAAGATAAAGTTGGAAATGAAGATAAATTACCAAGATTATGATCCCTATTGTTTATGGGGGGCATTCCACACAAGGTAGTGGATCAGGTGTTCTACTAATAAACCCACAAGGAAAGATATACCTAATTTCATATATGTTGTAGTTCCCTTATACTAACAACCTAGTAGAGTATGAAGCATAAATACTCAGGCTATAATTTACATTGAAACAAAAGGCTAAAGACCTAAGAGTATTTAGTGACTCTGATTTAGTTTTAAACTAAGTTAACAACATATTTTAGTGTAAACTATCACACCTCAAGAAATACAAAATTAGGGCATGGGACCTAATTGAAATTTTTGATGTGTTTAACATCATCCCTATCCCTAGGGAAGAAAATTTTGTTACTGACTCATTAGCATCCTTAGATATGAGCTAATACCCCTAGACAACACTGAGATGCAATAATTCACTATTAAATTGGTCTCTTTCCCCTTAATTCTTGATAACATCACAAATTTATAGGTATTTGAATATCACTATCATGTCATCCCATTCCTTAATAGTATTTGGGAATTTGAAGCACAAACAATAGATAAAGAGTAAAGGGATAAATTTGAGGCTGAAATCGATAAGGATGAAATCCTCAATATCCAAAGGAATTGAATCTTAAAGGGAATGATTTCTCTACAAAATTCATTTGACACATTTATCCCTACATCCCTAATTAAAAAACCCAAATTTATAGGTCAAGAGTGTGAAACCCTTAACTTGGGATACTTAGAGAGACCCCAAACTATTAATAAAGGTCCTAACTAGATAGACAAGGAGATGGAAATACTTCAAAAGTTATTATTGAGTTATAAGGACATGATTTATTGGGCTTATCAGGACCTCAAAGTCTTTGACCTAAGGGTGATCACTCATACCATCCCCCTTAATCCAAATGAAAGAGTATTTTGATAAAAATAAAGACCCATGAACCTGATCCTTGGACCTTCAATACACAAAGAAGTTTACAAGCTCTAGTCTACTGAAATAATCTTCCTAGTTCATCATTCCACCTAGGTGTCAAACTTAGTGCCTATCTAGAAGAATGGAAATTTTAGGCTATGATAGACTTCTAAAACTTGAATAGAGCTTCAGATAAGGATAATTACCCATTATCATCCCTTGATGAAGTGATCTAAATGGTTAATGGATCTTAGATGATATCTTTTTTTGACATATTCTTAGGGCATAATCAAGTATTAGTGAATTCTGATCGAACCAAAATTGCATTCAAGACAAAGTGGGGAACATCTACCTACTTATGAATTCCATTTAGATTGATCAACACTACAAATACCTTTTAAAGAGTGATGGATTTTATGTTTAAAGGTATAACTGGTAAATGCATAGTAATCTACATGGATGATTTAACTATATTTTTGAAATCCAAATTAGATCATATCTAGCATTTACAAAATGTCTTTTAAAGGTGTAAAAGGTATGGTGTTTCCTTGAACCCTAAAAGAGTATGGTATATGTCACTAAAGGTAAGCTTCTTGCTTATATCATCATGAAGGAATATATTACCATTGATCTAGAAAGAGATTATCTAATTTTTAATTTACCTCAACCTAATAGCAAAAAAGAGATGAAATCCTTTTTTGGAAAAATCAATTTTGTCTACAAGTTCATTTTTAGATTTGTATTTAACTAAGTACAAGGACATGCCAAAATAGTCAAAAACTCCTCACATGTGGTAGTTAACAAGTGTAAGTGGAGTGTAACTAACCTTCATTAGGTGTTGATCAACCCTCTAGTCCTTGTGCATGTGCCAAGCCTTAAAACTACCTTATTACTCATGATGAATATGTAATGTGTAGTTTCCTTGTTCAATTAATTAGTTACATGGTGTTATTCCTTGCATTAACTCTCTTCTTTATCCCATCTACACCAACCTTGAGCTCTCATTGTTAAAAAGATAGGCCAAATAGGCTAATTAGGCTAGTTAAACCTAATAACCTAATTAATGATGTTGAGCAACCATAAGAGACTTGTTAAAACCTTAAAAACCTATGATAATATTGGATTCATACTAAAAAAAACATTATTCATCATACCTATGCTTTGTAATATAATTCTGCTGAACATGTCTATGCTAGAAGTGGTGGGTAATATTGGGTATGCTAACAACGTAGAGAATGAGAAACTCAATGATCTTATCAAATCAATATTTATGTAAGGGGAGACCTCTTTGACTCTGGTCTTCCCATGGCTTGTGTTTTGTTTCTGTCTGTTGTTCTTGGCTGTGTCGTCGTCTCTCTGAAGCCATTTTTTGTTTGTTTGCCTTCTTGTATTTTTTGACTGTATAGGGTTCAGCCCCTAGTTTTCCACCTTAATTAATCAAAAACATTATTCATCATACCATAACCCCTTTCTGGTAAGAAACATATACAATCTTGTCACATTAGTTGACTTGATCATCCTACCTATCCTTTATACAAATTGGCTCTTTATAAGTGAGTCTTATAGGTGTTTTTAGGTATATCCTTTAGAATTTTATGATTTTATGAGATGAATAAGGTCCCAAACCATCCCCTCCAAGGATTATAATCATCATAAATATTTATGCACCCTCCTTTATGCTCAAAATCCTATAAAATTATAGATTTATGACACCTCCATATAGTGTCCATATAATAAGGTACCATGGGTGGATTCCTCTTATATTTTATTTGACCTTTAATGAGATTATTAGGTCATTATAGGGTGATAGGATGCTAAAACATCAATATTTCTATAATTGGGTTTGCCTAGGGTTTTATAGAGGTTTATGAGTGATTAGGAGTCTTAGTGATAGTTCATAGCATATGGGCGTCCAAGTCTATAAAAAATGCCATGAATATAAAGGGAACTAACCTCCTCATTTTTTGTGAATGGCCTCAGTTCCCATGCAAATAATGTGTAAAGATAAGAACATTGAAAGTTGATACTGGGTAGTCTACAAACTAGCTTTGAATACTTATTTTCTTAAGGTTTATTCATAGAGGTTAGCCCCCAATTCTAACCAATCCTTTATGTATTCTTATTTCATAGGGAGACTTAAACTTCCCTAATGTCTTTGGCCTTAATCATGTATGTGGTAGAGTGGGTGATCATTTGAAAATGGTTTTTGAATTGACTTTGAATAAGCTGACTAGCTCAAGCAAGGTTTGAAGACACCTTGATAAATTTTCTCACATTTTGGTAATTTAAACCTTATTTAAAAGTCTTAAACATCCTCATACACATTACATTGGCCATCCAACTTATTTAAGGAGCTTGGAGAGATCTTGAGATGGCAATAGGGTCTAAAATTAAGCTTAAGGCATGTATGTTTGGTCTATTCTCAATGCCATCTAATGATAACCCTGGATGTCAATCATTTTGGATGATTTATAAGGACCCTTACCATCATGTTAGAATAATCCAAAATCATCTATGAATTCAAACCTTCCAAAACCTTAGTTTGGCCATCTAGCCCTTACACTGACTATCCTAGATAGGTCTTTATCTAAGACAAAAAATTAGGTATACCCATTATTTATCTTTAAAAAATAGGAGAATGAAAGCCTTTTAGTACTCAAAATGACCATTTATACTAAGTTTTAGGGTTTTTATATGCCTGTAGAGTTCTTAAACACTCATTTCCTTAGACTAACAGTGGGTTGTCTACTAACTTTGAGTTTGAATATAAGACATCTGAGTATGTCCTCTTATTATTATTTCCTTAAGGTTATCTAATTCCAACCTCCATTAAATATCCTTGGGTCATATATATTATTGAATCCACCCTCTATCTGTAACTCTCTTGGTGCTCCATATGCATGTGTGTGCTCATTTAAGGCTCCTTGACTAGATTTATTATCATAATGGAGTGAATGTATGTAGTTAGGACCTTGAATATAAATAATTAAGTCCTACACACTATCCACTACCTCATATTAATTCCTTAGACTCATTAAGATCCTTATATCTTTAGTAAAGTAACTTGTACTTTGATACTCTAGTATATACCTTCTCCTTATCCATGACTTGATTGAGAGTGTGATCTTATTATTACCTAGGTTACAGTTGAATTCACCCTATTTTTTTGTGATCTATGATCTAATTATGAATGAACTCATTTACTAATATTCTCTACTTGACTTGGCCTCTGATCCATTAAAACAACTGTGCATTTCCATCCTCAAGTCTACACCAATGACTAGATTGTAGGTGTTTTTCTTGCATTCTTAGCTAGGTGAGGGGGTAAGCCTTCCTCCATATGAGTGTATTGAACATTTTGGGATAAATATTACCTTTAAATGGGTCCTTGTGAGTTCACTTTTTCCCACTAATTTCCTTAAACAATGAGCTCCATCATATAACACTAATTCCAAGTAAGCCAAATAGAATGGTTGTAGGTGATGGTTCAAGAGAAAACTTAGTGGAGTACCATCTCATTTATCTTAATTCCACAATTGTATTATGGGGTGATATATTCTCTTAATCACCCTTATAGAATCATTTTTTACTTGACCATTTGGACTTAGTTTTATTAAATAGTTAAAAGGCAAGAAGGACCTAGTTATAGAGGCTCATTTAGGCTAAGTCTCAACATTGATAAGTGAAGGAGGGAGTTTCAAACCTAGAATAGGTCAAACTAGGAATTCTCATTGCTTTACATTATTCATGGTGGCATTTTTACCCTTTACTCTTGCCTCCAATATACATAGTGATCCCAACTTCTACCCCTTGTAACTTACATTATTTTGCTCTCAGACTGACTATAGGCCTTGATACGGTGCTATTGTAGGTGTTCTTCTAAATTATGAGAGAGATAAGATCCATGTAAGTGTTTTAGATAGTCTATAAGTCATTCTTATTGAGAAAGTTATTACAAATATTATCCCACTCTAACCATCTTGAATGATGATCCTCATTACCTTTCCTCAAGTTAGCTAGATAGGGTGGTTGTAAGTGGATACACAAACCTTATGAATGGATTGAGTACATTGAGGAGTCCCTTATCTAATCATAAATACCTCATAGATTCTTTTTAAGTTTTTATCCCTCCTTATATTTGATTTTTTACTTACTTGGTCATATCCATTTCAATAGCAACACCTCAAAGGACTATTAATAGGTGGTTGTTATCTTCAACATTGTAGGTGTTCATTAACTTCTCAATCAGGTATATGACCCATATAGGTCTAACTTACCATGAATTTATGGCTTCTAATGGTTATCAGAGGTGCATAGGCCTATCTCTCATGGATTAGACTTAGGAGGGAGGGAGGATAGGTGAAGGGATATGATTTTGGGGTGAAATATGGGTATGAGCATCAAAATAGGGGTAAAACATAGTGAAAGGTAGTGAAAACAAGATGGAATATAAAGGGTATAGAATGACATGGATTGAAGCATGGAAACCCCTTCAATACTAGCCACAAGAACCTTGAGGATCCTTATAATAATCTTATGTAATCATGGCACTTTTGGAGGCATAAAAGGGGGAAACATAGTCAATAAATTAAACCTAAGACAATTAAAGTAACCTTAATTTTTGTAAAAGACCTTAAACTCTACTACAAGTGGTTGAGAGAGCTTAGAGGTAAGAAGGATGATTTTTAATCCCTTAAGGTTTTCATGGAGGTCTAAAATCTTGTACATAGTGTCATGAGGATGCTCCATCATTAATCTAACACCCCCTTTCTGATTTAATTATATTATACTTTGGATGTTTTGATGGTGCCATGAGTAGCACACAGTACTTTTACATAGTGAACCTTGAATGCATATGAAATATTCATTGAAGACACCTTTGAATTGATGAGAGGCCATTATGAACACAAATTTTGGGTAAGGAAGCATGGGGAAGTTTGGAACACTCTTTCAGTCCTTCAACACTATCAATTTCCTCTAATGAGAACCTTTAACACTTTGTTCAACACTCAAACCTTCCTACAAGTTGTAGACTATGTTAACTTTGATGTTTATTTGTCTCATGATCTCACACATGTGAGTAAAAATTTTAAATTACCATGGGAATCTCTTTTAGGACCTAATAAAACTAGATTTCTCACTAGTTTGACCAAACAATCCCATAACCCACCAAAACCATTCTGTTGAAATTGGATTATGCAGATGAGGATGACATATAAATTCATTAAATTCTTAAGTAATTTTCATAAAGATTATGGTACCAATCCCTAAATAAATTCCCATGGTTGGAATCTACTTGAGATTAATTTCTCTGGTTGTGAGCTTAGGCCCCCATTCTTTCTCCTCTATATGTATAAGCATAAACTTGAGGAGCTATTTGGGTTTGCATAGGAAGTAGGTGAAGTGAGATGGACAATTTTGGGTCTATTTGACACCCTTTAACCATGAAACTTTGTTGAAGCACCTGCTATGTCTTCATCTTCATTCTTTGATCCTCTTTTATATGGTATAGTTTATACAATTTTCTATAAGTGCAAAAAACTCTCAAAAAGGTGTGTTTTCCTATATTTTATTCAAATTTTAGACTTTGAACCACCATTTTATGGGAAAAATGAGAGGGAGGACATGTTAATAAGCCTTTTAAAATAAGAAAAAAATGCCAGAGGGAAGTGGAAGAGCCACCATTTGGCACATGGGGCCCATTTAAATAGTGGGGAGGTATGAATGGGTCTTAAAATGGATTTTAAGGATTATTAAATTCATAAGTATAGCAATTTGGAATGAATAATACCCTTTTATTACCCCATTTTAGTGTAATTTATCAAGACATTTCCCCTTCCTAAATTTTTACAAGGCAAAATAGGCTCATATGCAGTGGTTTGAGAGATATTTGATGGTCTAGGAAGAGTGATAGAGGTGTTAAGTGGCTTATCATTAAATACTTAAACACACTATGATCCTCATTTTATGGCCTTCAAAATGGTTAAAACACCTTCATATTACTCAAAATATCCTTAAATTCCTCAAACATGTCTAAATCACTCATTTAGACTTTTCAAGACTTCTTGCCAATTATCTCCCTCATTCCAAGACTACTATGACTCCTAAAACATTAAAAAAAGACTCAAAATTCTTATAACACAAGGATTCAAACATAAAATGATGTCACATCATGACACTCTTAACAAGACTTAGAGAATCTCAGTAGGACCCAAGGTGACTTGACTATGTTGGGAATCATCATAAGCAGGTTAAGGTGGTGGTCACAAAAAAAATTAAAATTAGGGGTTAAATTTGGCCTATGAGGCCAAAATTTCAACATTTTTGGTGACTCTAATGGGTGACCATCCTAATGGTCAAGAGAACCTAGTCACTTCTCATGACATTGTGATTTAAACAAGGTAATATGACTTAAAGATCACTTAGACTACCAAACTAATTGCATCAAGAACACTTCTTAGAATTTCAACAACAAAAAGACACACAAAACAAAAAAAAAGTAACAACACCAAGCTCTAATAATCACACCTAACAACTAGGAAAAAATAAAGTAAAGAACTAAAGCAACAAGATAACTACTTACAACTTATGTGACACACTTATTGAACTAGACAACAAAACTAATAAAACATCTAGCATAAATTTAACTTCCTTCCCCTAAGATTAAATGGAAACCTCCTCTAATCATTGAGGTACCATGATCTATGGATGTTGTGTGTTCATTTGGGTCCAATCATATTTAGATCACTGTATGATAATCTTCACCTACAACTAGGAGCATTATCATTCTCACAGTCCCTTAGAAGAGAGACTGAACCTTATAGCTCCATTCCTAGGTGCATGGGTTGAGTATGAGAGTTAATAACCCAATCATATTATTCTATTTTTCATAATTAGTCTTGTCTCTTCTTCAATCATGGGCTACACCTAATTCTACCCATTAGTCTCAAAGTGGTCAATTGCCAAAGTATCTTTAACAATATCCTTTTTAAGATCTTCATTATGTAGGGATGGAGTGTCTAAGCTCAAGAAAAAAAATTTGAAATCCTCCCAAAAATATATTTCATCATGGTAAATAGGAGAAACATGGGGTTGTAGTCATATAAAATGCAAAAATTGATAACTTGAAGATGGCTAATGACACCCAACCCTTAGGTCCTTCTTACTTGCTCTCATGACCCTCATAGGAATATTTTCATTGATTCCTAGTCATTCATAGCCTTATATACTTAATCTTAGCTAACCTAAACTACTCTTTCCAAGACAAATTAATCCACCCAAGTCCTATCTACTCAAGATAGTAGTTCCACACTTGGACTATAGTGTCGGTGCCACTCCTATCTACTTTTGGTGCTCCTATCCAAGTCTATTTTTGGCCCCAATAGTCATTTCCTTCTAGTTCACCATCCTTATCCTTGTCAGCCTAATGAAATCACAATCAACCCATGACCAATAGATCCTTATAAAATCCTATCATAGATCATTTGCAAAGGGTTGGCAATTATCACTAAGCAAGTAAGAATATAAGCAAGACTACTCAAGCAATCTTCCCTATTCTCTACATACAGCCAGCCAACACACTTACAATATTATCAAAATCCTTACACTAGTCCCTAGCCACTTCAATCACATCTATTTTAGCATTCTACATCTTCATACACACAATTTCACAAAGCACATCAAGTAGAACAACTACATATGGCTTGATGCCTCTTCAGAGTATTTGTATATAGGAAACATGCCCACATAAGGGGTGTGGATCCATGTCCAATCAATCTTACATACAATAACACCCATCTTTCTCAAAATTGGTCAAATCATAATGGAACATATGGTTTGAATATAAAATCTACCCTACATGGAGCTTTATAGACTTCTAGCTACCAAAAATTCATGGACAGAGTCACACAGACCTGGTAAAGAAAACCTAAAAAGCTTATATCCTTAGGATAATAGTGGTAGAGGTGTAATATAGTGCCAATTCCATTCTTTTCTAGTTTTAATTTTCTTATCCAATCACAAAATGAATTTTATATCTCAGTTTTTGATAGTGTCCCAGTCCTACATAGTGAATTCTAGCCTTTGTCTTATTCAGATCAATTAGTGTCTAGCTAAGTCTTATTTTCTTCCCCTTATTACTATTTTTAGAAAAGTTCAAATTGAAATAAACTTTAAAAAATTAGTAGATTAATAATCACATATTTATTTATTGGTTTTACTACTCAAACCCTTTAACTAAATTAGGAATAATACACCAATATTTCCAAAATTGTTAAATCATTTGGTGAACTTGAATTACTTTATTTGCACATAAAAACCTTAGAAACCCTAGGGTAAATTTCCTACCAATTTTTATTATAATTTTTTGATTATTTACCTACATAATAAAATAAAAAATTAGCTTTAAATTTTAAATTTTCATAGTAATTTTAAAATAATTGTCTTTAAACCCCTAGTTGCCCATACTAGGTCCCAATATTTTCCCAGTAATTTTTTAATAATTTTTTGATTTTTTACTAGCATATTAAAATCAAAAAATTCATTCAAATTTCAAAATTTAATAGTAATTTTCAAAAATATTTTTTCTTCAAAATCCTAGTTGCACATACTAGGTCCTATTGAATCAATCATTTTCGAATAATTTTTTGAATTTTTACTTGCATATCTAACTTGAAAATTCACTTTCAATTTTTAAAATTCATAGTAAATTTTTTAAATAATTATTTATAAAAACCTTAGTTGCATGTATTAGTTCCTATTTGCTTCTTGAGGTATCACCTTACATGTGTGTAAACTTCGTATCCTTTTTATGCATATCCTAGTTATTTGTTTAGATTATATTTGTTTAATTTTTTCTACTATTATCCAAGTTGTTTTCATTATGCCACCTAATTTTCTTACATCTCTTCCTTTGATATGAAGTGCAAGACTTAGTGGCAATCCTCTTGAATTCATCTAGATTCCTATAACTTGACCATATATTATGGATAAACAACCAACTCAAGTTCATGTTATAGATTCTACACATCCAGATTACACCAATTTCAATAAGGATAATTTTTAAAAAGAGCAATATTATAATAACAATGATGATACAAACATTGATGTTCATGATCCACCACAACATAATTTTGATCATCGTCCACTAATTATTAATAATTTTGTCCTCAATAAATATTCGATCTTACAATTTTTTTGAGAAAGACTCTAAGACCAACCTTGAGATCTTATTGTTATTTTACAATCTATCCTAGAAATCAAAAAGGCTAAACAATTTGAAACTTTCATTCCTTTAGATCAATCAGTTACAAATGACACTATAAGGGAAACTATATCTCAACAACCCCCTATAGCAACCCAACCTGACTATATGCCACCAACTATAGCTAGTACATCTTTATCTCTTGATGTGGCATCCCTTATGCAAGAGATAAAATCTCTTCAATTCAAGGTGATATATTTTGAGCAAGGTACCTCTAGACCTACACAAGCTTTGGATTCTTTTTCTCTATTACATAAATTTTAGGCACATCACATTGCTTCTACACCCTTGCCACAAGGTTTTTTTCAAGCCAAGCTTATTATATGATGGCAAGGGTGATCCAGAGACACATTTCAAAGCTTTTCACATAACATGCTTGGACTATGTACCAAATGACATACTCACCAATTTATTTCCATGAAGCCTAAAAGATTATGCTTTACAATACTTCTATAGTCTATTGAATCAATTGGTTAATGCATTCAATCCTTTAGCTGACATGTTTTTAGCTCATTTCAGCATTAACATTGGTGATAAGGTTTCATATGCCCAAGTTACACAACAACAAAAAAGTTCAAATAAGCATCTCATAGATTATGTTCTTTGATATAAGACTATTTTGGCTAATATTACTAACCCCATGGTTGATCAAGGGTTACAATATCTCTTCAAATAGAGTTTTCTACCAACTTTACATGAATAAATTATGTTCAAAAGATTCTCTTCCTTCATTGAATTATGTCACACACTAAAGGATAGAGAAGTCAAACTAATTTCAATGGGAAAACTCAAGTATACAATTATATCAAACACAACAAACAAGAGTAACAACAAAGTCCCATATAAAGTCAATGTCAATGATATCAATAGTCAAAATCAATCAATAGTTAATGCAGATTTTGAACCCCCTCAATGACTGGTTTTATTAGTACCTCATTGGCAAACCTTTACCAATCTACCAATTTCTCCAGCTAGATTTTTATAGTAGCTATTGGAATGTAACATCATATATCTCCCTCTTATTTGATAAGTTGACCCAATAAAGCCTCTTCTATAGGGATATGATCATCATGCATTTTGTGAGTTTTATAGGGCCCTAGGCCATACAAAAAATAGATGCATCAGCTTGAGACACAAGATATAATATTTGATAGATGGAAATCATATTGATGTTGGCACTTTAGTAAGCCTCCTTAGGCAAAGCAAACATAGAAAAAATCTTTGAAAATATTTCTAGATCCTTTTCCATACCATTATAAATAGGAGATAAGGGACACATTATTGGTTCACCATGCATATCATGCATATCTACCACTAGATACATACAAGACACCTTCAATTTGAGACACATCCTTTGAGCAACATGATTGGTGTGTACAATTCTAGAGTTCTAACTAGAGATTTCATCTCCATCTTAGAGTAAGAGATCATCAAGGATGATTCAGATTATCATGTACTCTTTATTATATCTTACATCCATAATCATCATATTCATAGTGTTCTCATAGATAACGGATCCAGTGTGAACATGTACACTATGACATTATTATAGCATTTGGGATATTCTGAGTAGGATATTACCCTAACATAGTTATCAACAAATTTAGTGGGCACATACAGAGTTCATTAGGTGAGATTTTACTTCCTCTATAGGTTAGTCTAACACACGTGAACACACCATTCACTATATTTCTCAATGTAGGAGTTTTTGATATGCTACTTGGTTGACCATGGATCCAAAAAATTCAAGCAATACCTTATATAGTTCATAGATGCATAAAATTCATTCATGCTAATTAGGTTGTTATAGTTAGTGGACTTCCATATGAGTTGCCACTCCCCACTTCAGACCCATCTTCTACTTTGCAGTCACCAGTTTTAATTTTACCACTAGTTTTAGTTTTGCCACTAGTTATAGTTCTTCCTCTAGTTCTAATTCAAACATAGTTGAGGAATCCATCACTAGCACAAAGAGTTCATACACTTCCACAACTTTAGGATTCTAGATAGCTTCCAGCTATAGTGTTCACACCTAGGTCCATATCATTGAGATCTCATGGATCTACTCATAGAGAACATGTTTAGAGAACTTTTCCTACTATTAGACGGGTCCCTAAGAGCTCTATAGTTAACTGCATCCACTTCTCAAATTTATAAGGGGACCCTATAATTAGTTTCTACTTTAGATATTTTAGAGCATTTATAGCATATACAACTTTCAAATCCATAGTCTCAGCATTTCCATCATGTTTCATGATCATGCATGATTCCTCTCCTTGATATAGGACACCATGATAGGGAGTCTCCCATGAGACTCATTGGTTAGTATCATCTTTTCCCAAATTAAATGTACATAGTTTCTTATGTTTGATTGTACATATCTTATATCAAAAATTCAAAAAAACATTCAAATGTTTCAAGATACAAAAACATTCAAATCACTCAAAAACACCAAAAACCTTTTGATTATATGTATTATCCATGCTTTAAATGTATACTATCATGTTAGACTTACATCTGATGTTCTATGCTATTGTTTATCAATTTATATACATTACCATACTTCACTTGTTCTCTTCTAAGTGTGTGTAGTGACATTCAAATCTTTGATTACTTTACTGTACCCATTCAGGGGGCATCCTACTTCTACATTGAGACATACATTGATATATATACCCACTGGGGGCATCTTTTACATGACTACACCATCTAGGTTATGTCATTTCTACACCACACACTCTAGTTATCATGTTGATGTACATTATTTATTATCTTACATAGATTAATCTATCAACACTCACTAGTTATAACACTTGTGTATTTTTTAGCATATAACTAGTCTCGTACTAACATGTCTTGCATACTTTCCCTCTTACTTTGATTAGTTAGATGCGATTGTAGTTCTAGATATTACATATTTTCCTTTCTTACTTTGCATAGATAGATCTAATTACATTTCTCAATTTTTGTTTGTCTCTTTTATGTGCCTTAGGACATTTTCCAATATCCTTTACATGTACTCTTCTATGTGATTATGGCTTTCACACCAGTTTCACTTGTTTCAATTATATGTGTATATGGAATTTAAACATGCCTTGTATGCTTGACTTCTAGTATGAGTGACATGTGCTCATGTCCCTTGTTTTTGTGGCCCCTTGGCCACCCTTTTATGCTTCTTGATTCTTTCCTTATGTGTTTGTTGATTTTTTACTTCTCATTTTTTACAATGCCATGATCCACATCATGCATTTATCTTGATTTCTTGGATGCCATGATGAACATCATATTTCATCCCTCCATAACAACTAACACTTCCCATTCCAATTCATCACATGGCACATGTTATTACATATATATATATATATATACTTAGGCATACCCCTATTGATCTAACAATATCTCATTTCAAACAATGTTATATCTTGAGATATCTTATTGATTATCATTATGATATCATGTATCTTTGTAGCATAACACACCTATAGGTATCTTTCTTCTACATGTAGTCATTATAGGGTCTTGAGTCCTACTCTTAAAAGAGGGGGTAAAAAACAATGGTTTTGTCATAAATATCAGAGCTCCTAATAGTTGAAAAACTAGCATTCAGGACACTTAAAACAACAACCAGACAGAAAAAAATAGTTAGAATAGACCAGGTAGATAGTGAGAATATTAGAGTAGTTACCATATTTGACCCAAGACAATAGTTCCTAACTTGGACTATACCATTAGTGCCATTAATGTCCACTTTTGGTTCTCCTATCTAAAGATTAAGAAAACCAAACTTTCTAGAAGCAGGTAGAAAATTAGGTTCAACTACAATTTTACATAGCCAAACTAGTTTAGAATCAATAGCTTTCAGTACAATTTTGCCTAGAGAATCTAGATATAGGGGGCATTATGGATCTCACTTCTAATTTTAGACATGATAGTTGATATAACTTCAAGATCAGAATCCATGTTCTAGATACCAGTGATTGGGGGCAATGTGTGTGACACATTTGTTTTCTTTTCCTTTCTAAGTTTAGTATTACCTAGGCATTCTCAATAGTTGCATGCCTTATTCCATCTATAGGTGGTTGGAATCATTTTGGAATGGATTTCATACAAGCCTAACTTCCACATTCTAAGCTCTCAAGTTCTCGAGTGGCTTTCATATAAGCCTAGTACACCAATTTTAGAGCTGATTTCATACAAGCATAACCTCCATCTTTTAGAGTGGCCAAGAGTGGCCTTATTTCTAGTATACATTCAACTTTCCATGCCAACATTATCAGAGCATATTACATTCATGGATTTTAGGATCCATCTTATATGACACACATTTCATACCAATATCATTTCATATCTTCACTTCATGGCGTAAGTACTAGCTAGCCTTTATATTCTTGAGCCACTTATTCAAATGGATTGGACACATAGTCCAAACATCAATCAACATAGGCATGATCACCTAGCTTCACTTAGTAGGTGATGATGTATCTAAAGGGCCAGCTATTGCTTTTTAGATCCACTCTCAAAGAATTGAGCACTCAGATCTATTCATGATATTAATCTTGGTACAACATCATCCACCATTACTCAACATCACTCAGCATCATAACAGGTTTTGTATTGGTCCACATACCTGATTAGGTGTATTCATTCCTTTCTCTTCTTCTCTCTCTTACCCATCCTTATACATTTTTATTTTATATATATATCATATCTAGTAAGAACTGATCTACTCTTTGTTTTTCTTATATATTTACACTTTATAGTGTGTTCTCTCTATGCATACCCAACATCACATAGCTTCATGAGCTTCACCCTTACAAGTAAGTTTAGGTACACTTTCTATTTTTCCTTTATCCTAGTATTTTGGCTTTTTTGCATCACTGGAATAAAGGAGGGGTAAATACAGTCATATAAAATGCAAAAATTGGTAATTTAAATGTGGCTAATGACAGCCAACCCTTAGTTCCCTCTTACTTGCTCTCATGACCCTCATAAGCATCTTTTCACTTATTCCCAATCCTCTGTAGCCTTCCAAACTTGATCTCAATTGACCTAGACTACTCTTTCCAAGACAAATCAATCCCCTTAGGTGCCATCTACTTAGGATAGTAGCAACACACTTAGAATATAGCACTAGTTCCACTCCTATCCACTTTCAATGCTCCCATCCAAGTCCATTTTTGGCCCCAACTATCATTCCTTCTAGTTTTCCATCCTTTTCCTTGTCAACCTAATGTGAGAAAATTCAACCCATGACCAATAAATCCCTATAAAATCCCAATTCAAATATCATTTATAAAGGGTTGGAAATTATCACTAAGCAATAATATAATCAAGACTAATCAAGCAATCTTACCTATTCTCTACATATAGCTAGCCAACACACTTGAAAGATTATTAAAATCCTTACACTAGTCCCTAGTCACTTCAAGAACATCCAATTTAGCATTCTACATCTTTATATACATAATTTCAAAAATCACATCAAGTAGGAGAACTACATATGGCTTGATCCCTCTTTAGAGTATCGGTATTTAGGCAGTGTGCCCACATAAGGGGTGTGGATCCATATCCAATGAATCTTACATACACTAACCCCCCCTCTTTCTCAAAATTAGTAAAATCATAATGAAACATAGGGTTTGAAGAGAAAATATGCTCTACATGGAGATCTATAAACTTTAAGCTGCCAATACTTCATGGACAAAGTCACACAGACCTGATGAATAAAACCCAAAAAGCTTAGATATTTAAGACAAAAGTGGTAGAGGTGGAATATAGTGCTAGTGTCACTTCTATCCAATTTTAGCACTCCTATCTAATCACAAAACAAATTTTAGATCTCAATTTTTGGTAATGTCCTAGTCTTGCATAGTAAATCCTAGACTTTATCTTAGTTAGATCAATCAATTTCTAGCTAAGTCTTATTTTCTTCCCCTTATTACTATTTTTATAAAAGTTTAAATTGTAATCAAATTTCACAAATTAGTATCTTAATAATTTAATATTTATTTACTAATTTTACTACTCAGACCTTTGAACTAAATTAATAATAATACACCAATATTCCCAAAATTGTTAAATCAAGGGTTCACTTCTATTTCTACCATCTGCCTATAAGATGCCATGCTAATCACTCACCCTCAACTTTTTGATAGGGTCATAATGAAGTCCTTAATCTATTGTATCTTATTCATTTTCATCTTCAATGGATAAATATAGCTTCTCAACCCACTAAAACTCTAATTCATCTTCCCTTGGTGCTTCTTGACTTGTATTGTCTTCTCCACTTGGAACATCAGCTTGTTGTCTTACTCCACTATCTAAGCCTACCATATTGAGTTTTTAAAATTCACTCAAGAACTTAAGGTATAAGTGTTACTGATGATATTCTAACTCACTTGATATTATCTTAGTTTTAACAATAGGCTCATGATGGCTACCCTCTTGATTATATCCTAGGGAAGGAGTGACATGAGTTATGTTTCCATTCACTCCATCACTGTGTCATTATGACTACCACCTATGTTCTAACCTCTTCTCATGTTCTAAATATAATTTTCTAGGATGAATATGAGTTATAATCATAATTTATTCTTCATAAACACTTGAGGTGTCCTCTTCAAGGTGATCTTGAGACCCTATAGCAGCTATCATATGGCTAATTTCTTAAAGGACTTCCCCTTCAATGGTTATAGGTGTATAATGTACTTGTCTCCTTTCTAAGAGAGGAAAGGGTGGGTGGGTAGTACACTTCCTTAGTCTTCTTGATGGCTTCAAGGGTTTTTACCCAACTTAGGATCTTAGCAGTGTCACACTTCGATACTACACCCTACTTATTAAAATATTTAGTTGTCTTACCAAATTTAGATATAGTTTGGTGCTCATAAGAGGTTACATCATGATGGGTTGATGGAGATTTTGGAGAACATGATATACCTCTTGGACAAGACTTCAAATCTTCCCCCTCTTCTTGGGTAAGCATGATATAGTTTGGGTCCTTAGACCATGAAGGCTTCCAAGCTAGGATTACTATAGGTTCTTGAGAAGGCACAAGATCTTAGAGGGAATTTCGAACATAAGTAAACTATTTTGGAGTATGATTATGAATAAGGGTTATGTATCTAGTCTCCTTCCACTACCTTATGCATTTTTATAACTTATCTTTCTCTTCCCTTAAATTCTCAATATCTAAATGTAGATGATAACTATTTGGTGCAAGCTAATTGAAAGGAACAAAAGTTTGGTAAGATGAGTGATCAAGAAGGTAAAAGGGTTGTCATGGAGGTGGAGGTGGTTCATAATAAGGTGGATTATCTTGGTAGTATGGATTCCCATTATCAGGCCAATAAAGGTCAATATAATGCTCATATGGTCTATGATAGGGCCAATATGGAGGTGAAGGATAGAATCCTACCTCATAGGCTTCCATAACTCCTTATATGACATGTATCACAATATTAATAAAACCAAGAACCTCCTTACCTATACAACAGTGAATTTATGATTCCTCTAAGCTTGAAACTAATTGTAAATCTCTTCTAAAGACACTTGAAGTTTCTCAAGATTATTATAGATGTTGATACTAATGTCCTTAGCTTTTAGATGTCCTCCAAGGATTTTAGAGCATGCTTCAAGGCATTTGAAAGTGGTCACACTAGGTATGCTAGAACTATTAGGTGTCTAGGTTTCACTATTGTTGAGGAAAGGACTGTTCACATCCACCTCAAACCTAGGCTAACATGGGAGTGGCCTATAAGTTATGGGTTACCTATGGATTATGCCAAACCTCTATATTTTTAATGGGGATATCTCCATAGATTTTTCAACTTGGATCTCTTTCGCTAAGTCCAAACTCTAGTAGGATGAAAAGGGGAAGAATATTGCATAAATAAAACCTACTCTAAAGGGAGATGATGCAACTGAATGATATTTCATCCACTCACCCAACTTGAACTCTTAACATAATAATAGACTAATAATAACTTAAACAATCACCCTCATGTGTCATATACATAAATGTTTCATGTGGAGGTTGTACTAGGTGAATATAATGCAAAGGTTATGACCATCAAGCCTACTAGGAGACTCTTACTAATCATTTTACACTTCAAAACTCTATCACCCACACATTTACACTCTACATAACCTACATAGAATACCTCCTTGACATTTAGGTGAACAAGGACCTACAAGGGAAGGAAAAACATTAAATTTTCATATCAAAACAAGTATGAATACACTAGGTTTCATCATAAAGGAGATACAAAAGTCTATTATTCATTCTAAATAGGTGTATAAGTACAAACACTAGTAGATTTTCCTCATATGAGCCTAAGGGATCCAACACAAGGCTAAAAGCCTTCAATAAATACCAGAAATTGAGAGATAGAGGGATAAATTTGGCATGGAGATGTAGATGAGAGGTCATAAATGACCAAGGTCCACTCAAAATAACAAATACATCATTTATGTAGCCCCTTTTAATCCTTCTCCATGCATTGATGCTCCCTTAATGACACCTTTTGGCATTGAAATGAGGTGGAATATGTTGGTTCAAGATTCTCAAAACTAAGGACATACCAAAATAGTTAATAAATTCTCACATGTAGCAATTACCAGGTGCAAGTGGAGTGTAATTAGACTCCATGAGGTGTTGAGTAACCCTTTAATCCTTATGCATGTGTCAAGCCTTTAAACTACCTTCTTACTCATGATGACTATGGAATATGCACCTACCTTATTCAATTCATTAGTTATATAGTGTTATTCCTTATATTATCTCTCTTCTTTATCCCCTTTATGCCAACCTTGAGCTCTCTTGGTTGACAAGATAGACCAAATAGGCTAATTAAGTTAATTAGGCCTAATAGCCTAACTATTAATGTTTAGCAACCATGAGAGACCTAATAAAACCTCAAAACCCTATGAAAAGATGGGATTCATACCAAAATGAAAATTATTCATCATACTATAACCCCATTCTAGCAAGAAACATATGCAATCTAGTCACTTTAGTTACTTTGATCATCATGCATATCCTTTATACAGATTGACTCTATAGAAGTGAGTTGTAAAGGTGTTTTCAAGTAGATCCTTTGGTATTTTATGATTTGAATAGATGAATAAGATCAAAAACCATCCCCTCCAATGATTAGAATCATTTCAAATAGTTTTCTACCCTCCTTTATGCTCAAAATCATTTAAAAGTATGGATCTATGACACCTCTATATAATGTGTATATAATTAAGTGCCATAGGTGGAGTCCTCTTTGAGTGTACTTGACCTTCCATGAGCTTATTAGATTATTCCATGGTGATAAGATGCTAAAACATCAAGATTTATATAACTGGGTTTGATTAGGGTTTTAGAGACGTTTATGAGTACTTATTAGTCTTAGTGATAGTTCATAGCATATGAGCATTTAAGTCTAGAAAAAATATCATGAATCTATAGGGCACTGACCTCCTCATCTTCCATGAATGGCCTAGGTTCTTGTTGACCTTTTTGACCAAAATTTAAAATGAGTCAGCCCCCTTATAGTTAAAAACTTAGAAAGGGGTCTATCATAGAGTCATAAGGTGTTTTGTAGTTTATTTGATGTAAATTAATGCCATTTTAGCCTTGGTCATTGTATAATTAAGTCTTATGTCAATATGAGTCACTTAGGGGTCATTTTGGAGTCTTATATGTAAGTATTAGGTTTTTATGGTGTCTGAGTAGTTTAGAGTCATGGGAAAAGTTTGCATATACCTCAAGAACTTATTGGTGATATATAAGATTAAGTAAAAGCTCATAACACAACTCTAATTAGACCAGACTATCATAGGATTTCATGAAAAAATAGATAGGTGAGCTCACTTATGCATATTATAAATGTGCTCAAAAAGCCTCATATGGCAAAAATATCACATGTCATCAATGCCCTTAGTGTCAAGAACATCCCCTATAAATATGGCATCTTGACAAGCTCTCTATCTCAAGATATAAATATTTAAAGTTGAACAAGAAGATAATGATGGTCACATGAATGTCAAAATCAAGCCTTGACAATTAACCATTAGGGTTCAAATTGTGATGGGCACATGGATGTTAATAATGGTTTACATTAACATTAATGATGGGCATGTGAAATTCAAAATAAAGTATCAAAAACTAACCATTGGGGTTTAAATTATGATGGGTTTGTAGATGTCAATGATAGTAGCATGAATGTTAATGGCAGGCACATAGATGTCAAAATAAAGTCTCATAAAGTAGTAATTTAAATTCAAATGGACGCAGATCCAATGGTTGGAATTCAAATGTACATCTAGATCTAATGGTGTGAATGATATTTAAAGGTTAATGAGATCAAATTGAATATAATTCTACCAAATGTCATAATCTTGGGACCCCAAATCAATGATCAATATCCAGCATTGAAGGTTGAAACAAAAATACTCTAAATGAGATTGACATAGCAAATTTGATTGGGTTCTAGATGGACAAGAAAAGGCTATATATCCAAAAATCAATAGGCATAGTTTATAATGGAATGAGCAACATAGAAAAGGAACACCACATGGGAAACTATGTAACATCAAGGATTCTATAGCAAATCAAGCTCTTTAGACTCATATGCCACAATGAAAGCTTAGTCATAGACCCAAGATGAATAATGACTACCAAATATGAAGAACAAAGTCTAGGAAAGTAATAAATGACTACAGATGATGAATACAAGTGTCTAAAAGATATCTAGTAGTTAAGAGCACCTATTATGACTATAATAGCATTTTTTAACCTCTCTTAGATAGTACATATGTGTTAACTCTCTCTAATTTAGTTTCAAATGCTTGAGAGATGATCCATGATGAAGGCAATTTCAAAAAGGTTAGTTAAAGAGTCTCTAAACTATTTTGGAGATTTTGTCATGGTTTATATAGAAATTTATCATAGGAATAATTCATGGTATATTTCACACTCTAATCCCCTATAATTTAATTATTTATTTATTGGACATATGTTCTAGTGACCTTTGAACTTCATTCTTTCTCCTCTCTCTAAAATTCTATAAGTAGCTACCATTTTGGCCTTTCTAAGATAGACCACACCTAGTATGGTGAAGCCCTACTAGTTTGATGTCACATTTTTCCTTATAATAATTCAAGCAATCTAGTTTTTAGTTTAATAATATCTTGTTTTAGTGTTCAAAGTCATGAATTGTTAAGTTCAATGATTCTATCCTTCATTTTTCCTTGTCCTTCCATGTCTTCTACAGGAAAAACTCATTATAACAAGTCATATATAGTGTATTCAAATGTGTTAGGCTCATTTCAAGTGTATGATTATCCTTGGAGTGTGAAATTTTCCATCTGGTTCATTTGCATTGTGTTGCTTCATACATCTCACCTCTATATTAAAACACTCATGTTAGAATCCTTTAGAACTTTGAGAGTAGTCTATATGATTTATTTCTTAGTGAATGAAATGTGATGGTAATGTGTAAAACATATTGGTGTATCACCCCATTATAATATGTTTAATTCATGAAAATTTTAAATCTTTTACCCATAAGCAAGCATTAGCACAGGTGAAAGCACTTAAATATACATTCAGGGAGACAACCCTTAAATTTAGAGGCTCACTTACACTATAAGTACACCCACATACCTAAAAGTGTTCCCATGTTTCCTAAATATGTAAGAGGATTGAACACCCTCTTCTATGGTGAAAATAGTTTTAGCATGCATAGTGGGACCATTGTCTTCAAGATAAATTGTCAAGGTGAATGTTAGTCTTGAAAACATCAATTGCAAATTGTTGTGTTACGCATAGTTTTGTGACTCCATCAAGGTAAGATCTAGTTCAATACCATTTTCCTATTATAAAATTTCTCTCATAATTCATGGTTCTCACTAAGTTATCTTCTAGTAGAGTGCTCAACCCCATTAATCCACTTATTTAGCATAAACTTCCCCTTGAAGTTCAATATCCTCAACTTAATCTACCCTTTAGATAAATAATAGATTTTGATATAGATGAAGAGGTTGAATAATTTAAATAAATTAAATATTTATATGAGTCTAAATAATATATGGCTACACCTCATGCTTTCCCTTCCTTCAATACTGAAAATCCAATTCACCTTCAAGCATATGATGTTATTCTTCTTAATGCCACAAAAGATGTGCCCATATTAAATGGTGAGAGTCATGTTACACCTATTGAGAACATTAGGGATGTCTCCTATTTTTATAGATTCCATAATATCACTCAATATAACATTTATATTAGACTCCTTGCCATGTCCCTTAGGGGGAAAGATCTTGATTGGTATAGGACTCTAGAAGGTGGATACATTACATCATGGGATGATTTTAGATTATTATTGACCTCAAGATTTGGAAATGAAAGTGATCATGCCTCTTTCATACATCAAATAAATTTGATAAAAATAGCATCCAAATAAATGATGCATGATTTCAAAGAGAGGTTTCAAAAGACCTGGTTTAGATTGCCTCCTCCCATGAGGCCATCTCCTAGTTTTGTGTTCCCTACCTACTTGAGAGATATTAGTAATAAAATTACTATCATGTTTCAATAAATGTGGGTTTACACTCTCCCAAAAGCATATTAAATTTATATAAAAGTTGATAATGCTCTCATCCAAGTTAGAATATTTCCTAAAAAGGTGTTTATGCCTCCATTGTTTCATACTTTTGCTAACATTCTAGATGTGGCCCAGATTCCTAATTCCAATACCAAAGCAAAGTTCCTAGTCTTAGAGGCTCAAAATAGACAATAAAATATGTATCAAGGTGCCCAATATAATTCATATCCTTTTCAAAAATAATTTGGTCAATAATATGGAAGAGGAAGAGGTCAATAGTAGCCTAACTCTAACAGGCCTACAAATGCTGTTGGGGATCAACCAACAATGGATTACACTTATGAAAGCAATGAATGCGGAAATAAACAGATAGATAAGTAACTGAAATGATAAATAGCACAGAACAAGATATACAAGAAAACACCCTGAAAACTTGTATTAAAAACTCTTTACAATAGGAATACAAATGAAGAACTTTGTTCTTCCACACCTCTCTCAGATGCACACAAGATCTCTCACTAGATCTCTATTCCTTAAGAGCTCTCTCTCAAGTACTGTCCTTCAAACATTCACAATGTTCTACTCATACTCAATTACACTCTCTCATCATTCTACAATAGCTTAGAAGATCTCTCCTACATATAGAAATAGGAAACTTAAGCATGCTCTTACAACAAACAGTTAAGCCTCTTCAACAAGGGCTCTAAAAATAATATTGCTAACAATAGAGACGCGAGCTTGAGTCTACAACTCAAACTCATCATGCAAACACTCGCTTCTGTCCTCGGAAATCACTTTCTGGACACGCAGGTAACCGACGTCGGTTCCTGCCTGTTCGCCTGTGACCGTCGCTGGCCGACCATCCTGCCGACGTCGGCACCTCTGTAACTGCAACTGACCGACGTCGGTCACTCCTGACCGACGCCGGCGTCTGTGTAGACCCGAACCTGTTTGTCTATGCTCCTTGGTGAAGCTTTTAGCTCCACATACCTAACAAATGCATACAATCCTAACTCTACCACCAATTTAAGAGAGATGGCATAAATTCATAGAAATTTGGTACAAGGAAAAGATTAGAAACAAAACCAATTCATGGATGTTAATGAAAGTGGATAGCAATCTCTTATTTCTCAAGGAGGAGTTACTCCCCTCCTATCAGCTAAAGATGAAGTGATGATGTAAGTTAATAAGGGTTGGTAGCCTGAAGGTGAAAGCTTTACCAATTTCTTTGTGGAATACATTTTTTTACTCAATCAAATATCCTCTATTACATACAATACCATATCCAAGAGGAAGGCTCTATGAAGT
This sequence comes from Torreya grandis, assembly GCA_037957365.1. Lineage (NCBI taxonomy): Eukaryota > Viridiplantae > Streptophyta > Pinopsida > Cupressales > Taxaceae > Torreya > Torreya grandis. Next base: position 738,333 of record JARHVA010002973.1, read on the forward strand.
GGTAGTATCATTCCCATAGGCTCATCTAATCCTCCTACAAGGTAGTAAGGCATGACTACAAGTGTGACAGTTTCAAAAGCTCCTACACCTCCATCTAGTCAAAATGTGACAAATTATGACCAAGTTGCCTCCATTCCTCAAGTTTCAATAAATTATTTACCTCCAAGGAATCTATAAAATGTGAATACTAGTGTTTTAAACATAGTGGATTCCTTGAAAGGTGTTAATCTATCTCCTTGTGGGATATCCTTCATATGCCTGGCCAAAAAAAGATGCAAAATAAATTATCCATTATTCCTACTAGTCCTTCATCTTTGAATCAAAGTAATAGTCATTTTTTCCTTAAAAAATCTCTTAATACTATTATTAAACCATCTACTAGGATTGAGAAACCTCCACCATTTTAACTCACTCTCATAGTGGGTGACAAATTCGTTCACAATTGTATAGTTGATAGTGGAGCATCTACCTTAGGCATGCCCAAAGTTGTATCTAATAAGTTGGGCCTAAAATATAAGTCTCATAGCAAATGAGTCCTCCAACTAGATGGTACACCTACTAAGACCATAAGGCCAATCAAAAACTTGAGGGTCTTCTTGCATGATTGTCCTAGTTTTCTTATCCTTCAAGATATAGTTGTTGTCAACCTTGTATCTCATTTTTTAATCTACCTGTCAAGAGACTTTACAACCCAAGATAGGTGGATATCTCTTAGCTAATTGGTCCTTATATTATAGGTAAAATCATTAAAAGTGGAGTGAATTAGTGATCCTAAATATTTCAATTACAGTTATAATCCTTTCAAACTAAACAATCAACATATACCAACTTGATCAAGAAACATTAACAAGAGATCTCATTCATTCAATGCATATACAAAATCAAACACATAAAACATAGTTCCTATGGGAAACCCTCAAGGTAAATAAACCCCACTCTCAAGCCTATAACACATGGAATATTTTTCCTATAAGAAATTATAAATAAGAGACTAGTCAACTCCTTTAGACCAGAAAACTTGATCAAATCCTCTTGACCAAAGGCCTTTAGTGAAACACCTATTTCACAAGAAGAAAATGCTCTTAAGGAAGTTCAAGTACTTTACACCATATTTTTAAAACCTCCACCTTAGTACTAATATCTTCAACACCTGATGATGGATCTATGATTATCTAACCCCTGCACAAACCCTCTCTATCTTATATAATCCACTTACATAGGCATGCCACAATCTCTTTCCTTCTTCACTCAAACTGTCCTCATATGCACACTCAGACCTCTTCACATATCCTCAAACTATAAGAACACTATAATAAAATCATAAATATGACTTATAGGTCATACACATAGTCAAAAATTTACTATACTTATTAACCCATCTATTGGGTACATCTATGTCTACTTCACTCCACAAATCTCACATGCACATCTTGCACAAGTCTTCTCCAAAGTCTAGAAATCATCATCTTTGATTTCACTATTTATAGATATATCATTATTATCAAGTCCATAATATTTTCTTATCATCCAAAATACATTCCTTCTCATCCAAAATACATTCCTTCACCCTTAAGTCATCTAACATGGGTCACACATAAGCACAACACACTTTCAAATAGGCCTAAGTTACCTTTTAGGTACTATAAAGACTCATTCACCTCTTTGACACTTCTCCAAGAAAAATAAGAACATAGAAACACTTTCCAAATGTATGGACCTATTCCAAATGACCCCTTTGACCTCTTAAAATGATCACAATCACCAAACACTCTTCTACTAAGGCAAAATTTTCTCAAATAACATTTTATGCACATAATCACCATGAATGAACAAACAGTCGACTTCTAAACCTTTGTTCATACTGCATAAAATTGGTAAAACCTTCATAATGCACACATATGATCCTCATGGAATCTAAAACACTCCCAAATATCTAATTCATCATGATATATGGAAATATCATCATAATGAGCTTAAATATCCTTTTTGGGTCACTTACAAAACACAGTCAAATACATAGTCAACTTTGGACCTTCATAACTTTGAATATACACACTTTCAAACCTTTAAATTTATATTTCCAGATGTGCCTTAGAGTTATACAAATTTATTTTCACTTTATGGTCAAATTCTACATAGTTTGAAAGTTATGGCTCAAAAACTAGGTACTGGTCTTTCCTTTGTTAAATTCAAATGGTCACATTTAAACATTAAACACTATGCTCACATATCATGTCCTTGCTACTTTAGATAAATCATTCAAAATTGATATTATTATATGAAACTCAAAATTTAACTCATAGTGTGCCACTACCAAATGTTAAACCTTAACTAATTGACCTCATCTTGTGCAATATTGCAATATTGACTCAACGTGCATCATTGATCTCTGTAGATCAACCAATTCTTTATCTTATAGTGCTCACCATTTTATCTTTTTCAAACCCCCATGATCATGAAACTTGGCAGCCTCAAATTCCTTCTGATTACTTATACTATTATACATCATGCACTTCTTACCATATCACTCAACACACATCGTTAGATCAATCTTGTATGATTGCCCATATACCTTAGATCTTCATTTGGTCCTGGTCTTTAACTCTATTAACCAACAAACACTTTGACCTATTTGACTTATTTTACACCATATATCTTCACTATATGATATATTTTGAGCCTTTATATCTCCATTTGGTCCTAGTCTTTAACATTGTGAAAAATAGACTATGGGGACTATTGTTATCTACCTGGAAGGCCAACTTTATACAGTCATATCTTTTACCTTACTCACTCGCATGTTCTAAAATTTGGAACATATTATCTAATAATATAGGATAATCCAAAAAAATTTCAAACTGATCCTAGAACCCTCACATGTGTGATATATAATGACATTAAAATTCTCACTTAGATTTTTCTCTGCCATAGAGCCAACTATGTCAAAAACTTGTCTAAGAGGCAAAATTTGAACATGCATATCTTTTTTCATGCTACATCACTTGATATAAAATTTATAAAACATCAACTAAGAACAAAAATTAATATACCCATATGATCAAATTCTTATAAAACATCCACATGTTTGAGATATGTCATCACCAAACTACTTACTCGACTCTTTCTTGCCTCATGCAAATTTGGCTAAGTATGGGAAAACACTATCAAACTACTAAAGAGCCCAAATTTTCACTTTAATATATTATATTACACTTCATCACATTACTATAAACTTTGTGCATATAAATGGTAATGTCAACAAAATGCCTACTTAGATTTTCTACCACTAGACCTAAAATGTCTAAATGAAAGCAATGGACTACCAGATGAATTCTAATCATGCACACAAGCACTCAAAACATTATTGAATTATTATATGACCCATTTCACATGGTTAATAATCCATACTCATCCCTAAACATCTATAAACATTTTAAAACCAAAGATCAACCAAGCCTCCTTCAAGCATACTAGGACAAGCAAATTACACACTTTGTCATTGTCACTTAAACTATCAAGGCACTTCATCCACTTACCTAGACACCTCCATGACATCATTTATAGCACTCAAAAAATCTCCCCCTTTATCATTGATTTCAACACCAATAAATATACAACTCACTTTTTTTTCTCTCTTCAAGCACTCTCACAAATAGGAACTTTGTCCCCCTTTGACACAATGACAAAGTGGGCACAAACTGATCATAAGGACCTAAAAATAATACCACCATGACAAGACCATATTATAAAGATGATAAAAACTCCCCCTTACCTTGAGCCTACCTCTTCTTATCTTGACACCTTCCTCTTGTTCCATGCCAACACTCTCTTCAACCAAACACTACAACAAATGAATAAAGAACAAAAAAAAAAAAAAAAAATCAAATGGAACTTACCAATAAACATCTGAGGGGGAATCTCCCTTAGATTTTTGAGACAATACATCACTTGATCATCTTTAGATCTTCACACACCATGAAGAACCACCATACAAAATTACTAGCCTTCTTTTTTAAGGCACTTCCATGACCACCAACTATGCATATAAACTATAGATTCTTTACAAACCTATGGATCAAGCTCATAAACTTGATGTTCCTTCTTAACCAAAGACCTTCTATTTATTCATAGAGAAATAAATAACACCCAAGCTTTATCTTAGACACTTAAATGTAGCTTTTGACAATGGTTTGGTCATAATATCTATAAGTTACTCTTTTGTATAGAAATACTCCAACTTAACACTTTGATTACCCACTTGTTCTCTCAATAAATGATATATAATAGGAATGTGCTTAGTTTTTGAGTATATAATAGGATTATTTGATATACTAATTTCACTAGTGTTTTCACAATAGATAGGATAATATCCATTTTGTCTTACCTTATAATCTTACAAAGTTTGTTTCATCCACATTACTTGCATGCAAAAAGAAGCAATTACTATACACTTGGCTTCTAGAGTTGATAGAGACACTGAGGCTTGCTTCTTACTTATCTAAGACACCAATCATTCCCCCATGAAGAAGATCCCACAACTTGTACTCCTCCTATCATCTACACATCCTACCCAACTAGTATCAGTATATGATTTCAAAAAGAATTATTTACTCATGGGATACCATAAAACATACTCTATGGTCCCTTTGAGATATCTCAAGATCCTTTTGATTGCTTTTAAGTGAGAATCTCTAGGTTTTCTTGAAACCTTCTTATAATACTTATTTCTTGCATGATATCAGGCCTAAACTCAATAGAGTATAAAAGACTTACAATCATGGATTTATATAAGGTTTGATCAACTTTTGTTGAGTCATCCAGATTACTTAACTTGAATGCTATGATCATTGGAGTGCCCATTAGCTTATAATCCATCATGTCAAACTTCCTTAGCATATCCTTGATCTATTTAGCTTGTGAAATAAATATCCCTACATCAAGTTCATTAATTTCTAATCCTAATAAGAAATATATCTCTCCTAACATTAACATTTCAAACTCAATCTTCATAGTATCTATAAATTCTCTACTCATTTCATAGTTTTTAGATCCAAAAACTATGTCATTAATATATACAAAAACTATTAATTGATTATTTCCTTATGTGTAATGTAAAAATTACTATTAGCTACCCCCTTTTTAAAACCTTGACTCAAAAGATACTTATCTAACATATCATACCAAGCTTTATGAGCTTATTTAAGACTATATAGAGCCATCTTCAGTTTACACACAAAATCTTGATTACTTGACATGAAATATACTTAAGGTAACTCAATGTATACTTTGTCTTGTAATTTTCCATTCAAGAATGCAGATTTCACATTCATTTGATATACCTTAAAACCTTTGAAACTTGAATATGCCAAGAAGAGTCTAATTGCTTCCATTCTTTCCATAAGATCAAAAGTCTCATCAAAATATATTCCTTTAGCTTATGTGCTTCTAAGCTAAGAATGGAGGAATTGAAAAGCACGAATGGTTGGATAATATCCTTTACACACCAATATAGCCTTATTCCTTGTGACTTTTCCTTTCTCATTCATCTTATTTTTGAAAACCCACTTGGCACCTATCACATTTTTATCTTTTGGTCTAGGAACTAAGTCCCATGTTTCATTTCTTTCTATTTGATCAATTTCTTCATCCATTACATAATTCAAAATTTTAGCTTTGATATATTCTATCAATGTTTTGGGTTCAATCATGGACAACAGAGCTGATTCTTATTAGTTCTAATTGATCAACATTCTCCTTCTAGTCTACAACCTTGTACCAACATTTCTAATAATTTGAGAGATTGGATGATCTTTCTAATTTTTTCTAGATGGAGCTTTAGAATATTGTCTTTCTTCCTCCTTTTCATCTTCATCATATGTTTGAATAGATAGCTAATCATTTTTTTCAACAGCATTCTAAATTAAGTCACTTTCCTGTAATTTTGGCTTCTTGACTCTACTAGTCTAATCTACCCTTACATTTGAACGAAACAATCTTGTGAAGTTTTCTTGTGAATTCTATTGTTAAATCACCTATAAGAAGTACTGATATAAGAGTAAACTAATAATATTCCCTCCATCAGATCTTAAATCAAATTTTCCAAGATTTTATTCATCTCTTTTGATGAATCACTTGATCCCAAACACTCTAAAATGTTTAACATTAGCTGCTCTATCATTTCATAACTCATAAGGAGTCTTATCACCATTTATTCTAATTTGACACCTATTTAATATGTAAACTAAATTATTGGTTGTCTCTTCCCAATAACCATCTAATAGTTTGTAATATTGAAGCATGGTTCTACTCATCTCTTGAATAGTCCTATTTTTCATTTCAATAACACCATTCTATTATGGTGTTTTAGCAATAGAATATTGTCTCCTTATTCCTTTTTTCATAAAAATCATCAAATTCATGAGATCAAAACTCACCTCCTCTATCTAATCTTACACACTTGATCATTGACCCTTTATCATTTTATACAAGAACTTTGAATGCCATAAATGTTGTAAAATCTTCTAATTTTTTTTTTTAAATATCCAAGTTATCCTAGTAAATCATCAATGAGAAGTATGAAGTAGCTATTACCTTGAATACTTTGGGTTCTCATAGGTCCACATAAATTAGTGTGGATCAAATCTAATGGCTTTGTATTGGAGAAATCATTGGATTTGTATCTTCTTTTGGTTTGATTCTCATGAAGACATGCCTTGCAAAAAGAATGAGGAATCTTAGAAATCTTTGGAATATGCCTTACCAACCCCTTTGAACTGATATTTACCATGTTGTCAAAAATTATATGTCCAAGCCTTCTATGCCAAATCCATCTTTCTTTCAATTAACTCATGAATCACTCCTCCTTATTGGATTCATGGAATACATGCCTGTTGATATCTATTTTATAACCATTTGTAACTAATTTTCTAGCCTTTCTTAATTCACAAATATCATCATGAAAAGTTACAACATTTCCTTGCTTACACAATTGGCTCACACTTAAAAGATTATGTTTCAAACCTTTTACATATAAGACATTCTCAGTCCTAGAATGACCATTATCCAAACTTAAAGTACCTTTGCCAACAATGTTGGCAGATTTGTTGTCACCAAATCTTAATAAACTAGGGTTGGTATTCCTAAGAGAAATAAACTTGATCTTATCTCCTGTCATATGATTTAAGCATCCACTATCTACAAACCATCTATTTTTCCCATCTTCTTGAATATGCAAGGCCACTTTAACAAACATTGAATCTTCCTTTGGTGGAATGCTTGAATTCTTCTTCAATCTTAGACTTAGTCTTCTTGAACCATTTGATGGTGTCAATGACTTGTATATCCTTTTTTTAAAATCTATTTTGTATTTTTGGCTATATGACCTTGTTAGTTATAATTGTATCATATAATATTCTTTTTGATCTCTAGAGATAAAGCACAATCCCTATATCTATGACCAAAATTTATTACAAGAGAAGTAGTACCCATTAAAGACATCATTTATATTTGACCTTACTTTCTCTTGATCATTACCTATCCATGAATTTTCATTCTTGACCCTTTTGGTGGAGCTAAAATCCCTTTTGTCCTTGGATAAGACCACATCTGAGTAAGTCATGAATTTATCTTCAAATTATTCCTTCTTTTGGTTGAGACCTTTAACAATCATGATGTGTAGATTCTTGACTGTTGATTCTATATCTTTCACTTGCATCTTCATAGCATCCATACTTGATTTGACATTTGATAAAGCACATACTATTTTGTCTTGAACCCAAGACACATCTTCTTTGTCAACTATTGTACCTTTTATCACCATTAAGTGGTTAAAATTACAAGTGAGACCTACTTTGATACCAATTATTAGAGGTACAATCACTAAGGGGGGTTGAATCAATGAGCCTAGATATTTCAATTACAATTCTAATTCTTTCAAACTATTAAACAATTAGCATATACCAACTTGATCAAGCAATATTAACAAGAGAGATCATTCATTCAATGCATACACAAGATCAAGCACATAACACATAGTTCATTTGGGAAACCCTCATGGGGAATAAAACCCACTCTCAAGCCTACAACATATAGACTACTTGTCCTATAAGAAATTACAAACAAGATATTGGTCAACTCCTTTAGACTAGAAAATCTTGATCAAATCTTCCTAAGCAAAGGTGTTTAGTGAAACACCTATTTGATAAGGAGCAATTGCCCTAAAGAATTTCATGTCCTTTAAACCATCCTTTAAATACTTCCACCTTAGTAATAATGTATTCAACACTTGATGATGGATATTTGATTATCTAACCCCTGCACAAACTCCCTCTCTATCTCATATAGGCCTCTCACATAGGCATCCCACAATCTCTCTCCTTCTTCACTCAAACTATCCTCATACGCACATTTAGACCTCTTTACATATCCTTAAACTATAATATCAATATTCTGACATTATAAATATGACATATATTTTATACACATAGTCAATAATCTACTCTACTTATCAACCCATCCACTGGGCACATCTACTTCTCCTTCGCTCCACAACTCTCACATGCACACCTTGCACAAGTCTTCTCCAAAGTCTAGAAATCATCATATTTGATTTCAATATTTATAGATATATCATGATTATCAAGTCTAAAGTATTTAATTATCAGACATAATACATACCTTTACCTTTAAGTCATCTAACATGGGTCACACTTAAGCACAACATGCTTTCAAATAGGCCTAAGACACCTTTTAGGTCTTATGGAGACCTATTCACCTCTTTGACACTTATCCAAGAAAAATAGGAACATAAGAACACTTTAAAAATTCATGGACACATTCCAAATGACCCCTTTAACATCTTAAAATTATCATATTTTCCAATCACTCTTATGCTAAGGAATAATTTTCTCAAACAACATTTTATGCACACAATCACCATGAACAAACACACAGTCAACTTCTAAACCTTTGTTCATATTACATACGATTGGTTAAACCTTCATAATTCACATAGATGATCCTCATAGAGTATAAAATATTCCAAAATATCTAATTCATCATGATACATTGAAATACCATCATAACAATCTCAAATATCCTTCTTGGGTCACTTGCAGAACATAGTCAAACACACTATCAAGTTTGGATCTTCAAAATTTTGATTATACAGACTTTCAAACCTTAAAATTTATATTTATAGATGAACCTTGGATTACTCTAAAAATTTTATTTTTAATTAATGGTCAAATTATACATATATTTAAGGTTATGGCTAAAAAATAAGGCACTAATCTTTCCTTTGTTAAATTCAAATATTTGAATTCAAACATTCACAGTTAAACATTAAACACTATGCTTGCATATCATGTCCTCACTACTTTAAATAAATAAAACACCATAAATATTATTTTATGAATCTTTACCTTTAACTCATATTTTTCCACTACTAAACATTAAACCTCAACCAGATGACTTCATCTCGTGTAATCTTGCAATATTGACTCAATGTGTACTATCGATCTCTATGAATCTACCAGGTATTTATCTTATAGTGCTCACTATTTGATCTTGCCTAAAACCCATGTGATAATGACACTTGAAACCCTCACATTCCTTATTATCACTTATAATATTAAACACCATGCACTTTTTACCATCTTTCTCAACACACATTGTTAGATCAATCTTATATGATCATTTATGTATCATTGGATCTTCATTTGGTCCTAGTCTTTAACTTTGTAAACCAACAAAAAATTTGACCTATTTAACTTGATTCACACCATATATATCCACTTTAAAATCACCTATGATCTATTATATCTCCATTTTGTCTTAGTATTTAACATTTTATAAAATAGACTAAGTATGGGGACCATTATTATCTACTTGGAAGGCCAACTTTGCACAGTTATATCTTTTAACTTTCTCGCTCATATGTTCTAAAATTTGGACCATATGATCTCCTCACATAGTATAATATAAACATGTGTTATAATTTTCTTATAACCCTCACATGTGTGAGATATAATGACATGAAAAATGCACACTTAGATTTTTCTCTACCACTGAGCCAACTATGTCAAAAACTTGTTTGGGAGGTCAACTTTGAACATACATATCTTTTGTCATGCTAAATTTCTTTATCTAAAATTTCAAAGATATAAAATAGGAATAAAAATTAATAAACCCATATTATCATATTCTCTTTAAACGTCTACATGTGTTATATATTCCATCCCCAAACTACTTACTCAGCTCTTTCTTTCCTCATGCAAATTTGGCTAAGTATGGGAAAACACTGTCAAACTATCTAGGAGCCCAAATTTGCACTTGATTATCTTATTTTGTGATTATTCAAATTAATTAAATAAATTCACATAAAAAATAGGGACTAAATTTATCACAACCATATAACCAAATCCTCCTGACTCATCCATATTTGGCAATGGTGATGTCAGTAAACTGCCTAAGATTTCCTGCCACTATACCCAAAATGTCTAGATGAAAGTAATAGACTACTGGATGAATTCCACTCATGAACACAAGCACTCAAATAATTTTTTAATTATGATAGGACCCTTTACACATGTTCAATACTCCATACTCATCCTTGAACATCTCTAAACATGACAAAATTGAAGATCAATCAAGCCTCCTTCAAGCATACTAAGACAAGCAAATTGAACACTTTGTCATTATTAATTACACTATAAAGGCACTTTATCCACTTACTTGGACACCTCCATGACATCACCATGACATAATTGACAACACTCTAACACCTTATTTACCTTTAGGATAAGATATGGGACCAAAGTGACCATTAGAACTCAGCCTCTTACAAGGTTTCATATTGAGCCATACATTGAAACAAGCTCTAACTTGAATTGTGTTGTTCATGAGAAGGATTTTGATGTAGATGATGGAGATTATAAACTTGAATTAATATCTGATTTTTTCTTGTATTAGTATGTTTTATATTCATAGGGACATGATCCTTATGCGTACTTTGAACAAACTAACCTTGGGACTTATATCATGCATTAAGAGCCATTTGAAGGAGCTAAGGTGAGTGTCAAACATTCTCATGCTACTAAAGTTAACTATATGATTCATGAACAATATGATAATATATTTATGATTCTAATTAAGCACCATAGTGTTAAAAATGATGTCTTTATCCCTACCATTGATGAGGATGCTTTAGATGATGACACTCATGTGGTGGATGAGAATGATTTATGGCAAAGGTTTGATGTCATATGTCATAAGTTTGATCAGCTTGGTAATGATACTCATATCAAAAATTATACATCTAATATTGTTAATGCCTATAATAAACATGATGTTTATTATCTCAATAATCATGAATAAGAGTCTCACATTGTGAATGAAGATGAACTATGGTAAAATCTCAATGTTATATGCAAGGAGTTTAACAAGTTGGGTAAGTCTCCCTTTTGTCCAAGAGATTATATATCTAATTTCAAGGTTGATAATGAGACTAATGATCATTTTTACAAGTTTTATATCAATCATAAAGATTAAGGTCATTATATTGATCAACAATCTATTGTCATAAAGCAATTTGATAATGCTAGTGTCTAAAAAGTTGTAGACATAGATAATGAGGTTAAGGTAGAACTTAGTGTGACCTAAGAATAGTCATTATACCCACATAATTTTTATCCAAATTCATAAGTATTGGATCATGAATAAGAGGATATTTATGCTTTCAAAGATCAAGCACTTCCTATCCTGAAAGAAGACAAGGTTAAAAAGACTATCATACACTCCATTCTACATTTTTTTGAGAACATCTAATGGATATGATATAAATATAAATAGATGAAAATCCAACCAAGGCTCTCATATATCTATAAATATCATTCATTAAGGTCCCATATAGTTCACTTGTAGACCTAAGAAGATACAAAGGTGATAGGCTTATTGATCACCTACATATGCAAGTGATTGGTGATAAGCATGCTCCTCATGCTAGGCTACCTTCATGGAGTGATGAAGATGTCAGGGGAACCATTTTTAACCCTAATTGAGGTGTGATCATATGTTTCACCTTAAGATGAGGTTTTTTTAAATAGTGAAATAGATGTGTGTTTTGTTTTAGTTATGTGTGTTGTATTCCCTAAATGTTCTAGTTGAGCACATGTGTTTTTATTATTTGATGCCTTATTCTTGTTATTTTATATTGTTTGGTGTATTATCAAAGGTAATTTTTGTGCTAAATTGTTTACATGTGACTCCATATCCCAATGGATAGGATTATTCAATTGGTTATGGCATAGCAAGCATACTACCCTTGGGAAATCATTGAAGATGTTGACCATTTTGACCATAATTCAAAATGGGTCAACCCCCCTATAGTCAAAAACTTATATATGGGTCTAACATAGTGTCATAGGGATGTAATTTAATTACATTTTAGCCTTTTTCATTGTCTAATTAATTCTTATGTCAATATGAGTCGCTTAATGGTCATTTTGGGGTTTTATATGCAAGTAGCAGGTTTTCATGGTATTTGAGAAATTCAAAGTCATGGGTAAAGTTTTCATATGCCTCAAGAACTTATTGGAGATATATAGGATTAATCAAAATCTCATAACACAAATCTAACGATACCAAACTGTCATAAGACATCATGTAAAAAAAGATGGGTCAGCTCACTTGTGTATATTATAAAGTGCTAAAAAAGCCTTATGTGGCCAAAAGATCACATGTGATAAATTACCTTGGTGCCAAGAATATCCCCTGAAAATACAATATCTTGATGAGCTATCTATCTCGAGATATAAATCTTTCAAGTTTAACAAGAAGATAGTAACGGTCGTATAGACATCAAAATCAAGCCTCAATAATTAGCCATTGGGGTTCAAATTATGATAGACATACAAACATCAATAATGATCATGAAAACATTAATGATGGACACATAAATGTTAAAATAAATTATTTATAATTAACCATTGGGTTAAAAATTGTTATGGGTGCATGGACATCAATGATAGTCATGCAAACATTAATGACAAGAATATAGATGTTAAAATAAAGTCTCATAAAGTAGCTATTTTAATTTAAATGGAGGTAGATCCAATAGTTAGCATTTGAACATACATACAAATCCAATGGTACAAGTGAGAGTTAATTTCAATGAGCTCATATTGAATAAAATTCTACCATGATGTCATAATTTTGGGACCTCAAATCAATGATCAATGGCTAGCATTAAAGGTTGAAGCAAAGAGACTCCAAACAAGATCGATAGAGTAAATTCGACTAGGTTCTTGATGGACAAGATGAGGCTACGTGTCCAAATGACAACAAGAATAGTTTATAATGTAATGAATAACATGGAAATGGATTCCACATGGTCAACTATGTAGGATTGAGGATTATTTAGTAAATTAATCTCTTCACACTCATATGCTGCTATGAAAGCTCAGTCAAAGACACAAGATAAATAGTGACTTCCAAATGTGAAGAATATAGTCCAAGAAAGAAATGAATGACTATAGATGATTAATACAAGTGTATAAAAGATATCTAGTATTTAGGATCACATAATATTACTAGCATATCATGTTTCAACCTCCCTTAGATAGTACATATGTGTCAACTCTCTCTAATTCAGTTTCAAATGCTCAAGAGATTATCCATGATGAAGGCAGTTTCACAAAGGTTAGATGAGGAGTCTCTACACCATTTTAGAGATTTTGTCATGGTTTATATGGGAATTTTTATTGGGAATTATTCATGGTATATTTCATATTCTAGTCCCCTATAATGTAACTAGTTATCAATTGGACATGTGTTCTAGTGACCTTTGAACTTCATTTATTCTCCTCTCTCTAAAATTCTATAAGTAGCTACCATTTTGGACTTTGTAAGATACACCACACTTGGTATGGTTAATCCCTACAATTTTTATGTCACATTTTGCCTTAGAATAATTTAATATATCTAGTTTTGAGTTCAATAATATCTTGTTTGAGTGTGTAAAGTGATGAATGGTTAAGTTCAGTGATTTTATCCTTTACGTTTCTTTGTCCTTTCATGTATTCTACAAGAAACTCTCATTCTAACTAGTCATATAGAGTGTAATCATGTGTGTTAGGATATTTTCAAGTGTATGATTGTCCTTGGAGTGTGAAATTTTCCCTCTATTTCATTTTCCTTGTGTTGCTTCATATATCTCACCTCTATATTGAAACACTCATGTTAAAATCCTTTAGGACTTTGAGGCTAGTCTGTATGCTTTATTTATTAGTGAATGAAATGTGATGGTCATGTGGAAAACATATCTATGTATCACCCCATTATAATATGTTTAGTTCATTCAAATTCTAACTATTTTCCCCACAATCAAGCATTAGCATAAGTGAAATCACTTCAAGATACATTCAGGGAGCTAGCCCTTAAATCTAAAGGCTTACTTTGACCATACATACACCCACATACCTAGAATTGTTCCCATGTTTCCAAAATATAGAAGAGTATTTAACACCCTCTTTTAGAGTGCAATATTTGGTGATAATAGTGTTGGCCATTTTTACCCACATACCAAGCTTATTTCTAGATAGACTAAGTTGTTAATAAATGAGTATATCAACAAGGTTCTAAATGGAAGAAGTAGACTATAATCTCAAATTTTTCATAAGGCTTATAAGACACTTTGGGTTAACTTAAAGTGTAAATTTCCATTTCCTAAGGATAGGACTAGATTTTCCTAAGTTTACACTTAGCCAAATATTTCAACTTTTGGCCAAGTGTTAGAATATTCAGAATTTCCTTGAAAGAATTATTCCACACAAAGCCCACAATAAAAGTATAAGGCAAAATTATTTTAGGATTATTTATCCACTTTATTTGTCAAGTATTGGGATTTTATTTGGACATTTTATCCAAAACAAAACTCCTAAAGGGTATTTCTCCAAGGGAAATTATTCCATAATAATTTCCCTGAAGTGTCATTTCTTTCAAAAAAATTATCCAAACAATTTTCTTGAATGGTAATTTCTTGGGAAAATGTCCAGTACATAAATCCTAGAGGGAATTTTTTCAATCAAAGTGGACCGATATATAAATCTTGAAGGGTTGATTTCTCGAGCAAGTGTCCTACATAATTTCTTTGAAGGGTCATTTCTCAAGAAAATGGTCCAAAATCAAAATCCCAAAGGATATTTATATAGGAAAGTGGCCCAAATAAAAAAATTATAATGGTAAGTCTTCAACAAGGTGGACCAAACACTTTTTTTGAGGGGTACTTTTCTTTGCCAAAAGTTCCAGAGCAATTTCCTTGAAGGGTCATTTTCTTTCGGGAAAGTGACCAAGACAAAATATTTGAATGACATTTTTTAAAGTTTTGAAGGGAAAAATAGGATATTTCAAAAATTATAAGACCCTATGGGATGATAGGAGTGATTATAATGACTTGGAAGTTCATATCATCCATCTAGTTCTTCACTGTATTGAACTAGAAACTTGGGCCTAGTAACAAAAATTTTGAGTAGGCACTTTACTAACATCACCATTGCCACGTGTGGATGAGTCAAAGATAATTGGTCATATGGGTTTGTTCAAATTTTTTCCTAGATCATATGTGATAAGTTCCATGTACTAAAGTTCATCAAAAGTTATAAAGGTCCATAGTTTTCTCCTCAGTTACTTTTTATGTGTTTTCTCATACTTAGCCATTTTCAAGAGTTTCTAGTAGAGCCAAGTGAGCATATTCACAAAGCTATGTCTTTCATGTGCAACAATTTTAGGATAAAATGGTCATATGGGTCTATTCACATTTATACAAATAAATTATGTGCTAAGTCCTAGGTCCTCTACCAAAGAGAAAATAAAGTTATGCATGTGCAAAGTTGGCTCCTCAATCAGATTTTGCTAAGTTTTACATACTTAGACAAATGAGCTCGACCATCACCAAGACATCATGAAGGAGCCGATATGGACTAGATAACTTAATCACTTAATATCTTAACCTATAAATCTATTGATACTAATGGATCAAACGGCTTTGTTCCTTTTTACCTTGAGAACATCTCCTATAAATTTGGTGCCTTCATGACTTTTACTCTTCAAGTTATAAACCTTCAAAAATAGACCTACAACATAAGACATTCATGAGAATGTCAAAATAGGGCTTGGGAAAAAAACCATATATGCTTAAATTTGATGGTCTATAGGATGTCAATTACATTCTATAGTATGCCAAATGATAGTTGGTGGGATACCAACTTTAAGATAGAGCAAGACAAATCCTATTGAGACTAAATTTGATGGTCATGAAACTATCAATGATAATCATATAAACATCATTTAATGGGAGTTAGGATGTCAATTTTAAGATCATTAACTAACTATTAGATTTCAAATAGTGGGTCCTAGTTGATCTAATGGTCCATGTTCAATTGTACACTTAGATTTAATGATGAACAAAAGTCAAAGGGTCAGTGAATCTCAAGAGCAAATGTGGGTATGACAAGTGTCAAGGATGCATTCAATTGGTAGAGGATTGATGGTTCTTTCAAATTCATACTGATTGAAATCAATGGAACAAAATAAGTCAATGTTTTAATGAGTTGTGTCATATTTTGACAACCAATTAAGGTAAAGGTGATCCCAATATTCTCAACTGAGGTTGAGAGGCTATTTTCAACCATGGATAATAGGGTTTTCTAGGTTCAACATGATGCCATCAAATATTATTAAAACACCATGGAGTATTTAATGTGATGTATTCAAGCATGGAAAACATAAAGGGACCACCCATGTGGCTAAATATGGACCTTTGGCTCATGGGTTTGCATAATAAAGGGATTTTACTCTGAGTATGTTCACCATTTTAGGATGGAAGGAGCTATATTTTCAAAGGGTTCCATGAAGGAAATAAAGTGGACTCCAATAGATCATCCCTAAGATTGGCTACATCAAAGTTACCTCTCTCTCCACTATGCATGCCATGATAACCATTTAGAAGTAGTTTGAAATAAGACATGATTCTAAATGATGGATCTAAGTGTTGTAACTACACTGATACCTATACCTAGATGGAAACAACTTTATCCCATCATTTCATCCACCATGGAACATCACTGAGATAATAATGTAATGATGCAATGGACAGAGTGAGCTAGATCAATTAGGAAGGGTTTGAGTGAGCTTGATTTGCAAAGGTTATTGTAACAACTTTTCAAATGGATTTGAGCTCATTTGATTCCCTTTTGAGTGACAAAACTCCCCTCTCTCTTATTTTATTATTATTATTTTTCATCCTTCAGGCTGGTATGACTAGACTCTACCAGAATTACATTTGACACCTCTTGAAGTAGTGAATATAATATTTCTATAGTCATCTTGCTAATCTGTATTTAGTGTTTTATGTTTGTTTAATATGGAAATGTGATTGTTATCTTCCTTTTGTATGTCCAAACTCAACCTAAGTGCTATTAACTTTATTTATAGGTCATAAGTGGACAGACAAATTTAAGTGTCTTCAACCAGACATTATTTTCATTGTTCCCTAGTCTGAATGTATCAAATAGACCTCTATATGAAACATTGTTTCATATAAACTATAGTAAGAATTGAATTAGCTTCTTTCATATTTTATTAGTGTGTTAAGGATTCCAAGCTTAAGAGTGGATTTGATAAATTCTTCATGTATCACCATATATTATAATATATTTTACTTTATGAAAACATCTTAACTCTTTTCACCCCAACCAATTTTTAGGTTTTAGAAGTAAAGGTCCAAATTATAAAATCTAAGTAGCTATCTTAGTTAGACTTGAATTAATCTAACCTTTATTGGGTGCTATCTGGATAGCTAACAGTTTTAGCACACCTATTAGGACTACTTTCAAATGCCTTGAAGCATACTCTAAAGACATTAGAGGGCATTTAGAAGCTAAAGACATCGTCAACATCATCTATAGCACAACATAATCAGATTAAAGTATCTTTGGGGGGTTTTTAATTGACCTTAAGTTCACAGATACCATTGGTTTTATGGTAACAGAGGTAAGAAGGCTTTGTCATGATTTTGATTCAATTCACATATTGCATAAGGAGCCATGGAATCTTATGAGGAGGATTTCTACTCTCTACCCCCATATCTACCTTACCATAGCCTAGATGATCCATAGAATCCACATCTTCCATATTAATAAGACCATCTACCATATTTTCAACCTCCTCATCCTCATGACCAGTTGACTCTATTATCAACCTTCTTCCCCTTGCAATCCACCTACACCAAACACTGATTTCCTACATTTAGAAATTAAGAGATTAAAAAAAGAAAGAGATAGGTTGTAGGAGAGCCTTAGAGAATAGAAAAGGGGAGAATGCCAATCTCTTATCCATTACTAAAATACTCCTGCAAACCAGCCATAGTTAGCTAAATCGGTCACCCCATCTCCCTTTCTTACCTCCTTATTTATAGGATATTTCTTGGTCCATAATTATTCACTTAATGACAAGACAAATCTCTCTATTATTCCTAAACTAGTAGCAGACACTTTGAATTTGATGTATGAACTTATTTCTAACTTTGATTTGTAATGGAATGAGTTTTCCATGAAGGTATTTAGCATTGTTAGAGATATTCAACTGACTTTCCATGCCTACTCCAAACTTTTAGTTGTCTAAGACCTTATTATATCATATTTATTACCTCTTTTTTCATTATTTTTGGGTAATGACTTCATGACTAAAGTTGAAGGGTATTTATTTAAATACTTGTCTCATTTGGTGTGCAAGATTAAACATGGTGTGGAGGTGAAAATCAAGTTTGAGCCACTCTCTAAGTTCCATGTTCATCCTCTTACCCCAACCACCTAAACAACAAAATTCCTTCACCTTATTTATTCAAATTAATCCACCTATGATCAAGATCCGATACCTAACAAAGAACTTAGGGTGATACCCACATAGAATCTTTCATGGGCCATAGATCTTAATTTCATCATGCCCACCCTTGACAAGGAGGATAAAAGGGGAAAAGAAGGTATAAATTCTATTATTATTCCTTCATTTATTGTTACTCAAACACATGTTACCCCTTTTCATATCTCTCCTCAACCCCAAGAGCTTTCCAAAAGATCATTCAAGATCCTTAGTTGGAAATATACCCTTACCAATATAAAGCAGCTTGATGTTATCTATTACCCACACACCCTCTCCCCTTTTGAAAATAAATCAAGCACACCAAAATAAAAATTAGATCATTCAAGTATAATAGACAAACTATCCAATTTGGTAGAGGAAGGGTCAATCATTCAAGAGATTGATAGTGATGCAATTGTAATTGAGTGTCAAGAACACCTTGAATAGGACACTTCTAGTGTCTATGAATAAGAGATTCAGATTGGGACCCCTGTGCACTCTAATATATTAAAAGGTAAGCATGAGTAGGAATTAATTGATAAATGGCAGCTATAATGTCTTAATGATGTAACTGAGGCAAGTGAAACACAAGTTGATCTTTTCCTAGGAGATCAATTAGATGGTAGCATTCATAAGAATGCTATTGATATTGGGGTCAAGAATCCATTAGATTATTAATGGAAACACTTGTGTCTAGAATTCTTAGGTGAGATTGAGTAACTTAGTGTGGAAAATTTGAGTAATGAATTTAAATAGCAGGCTAATGTTTCAAATAAATAAAGTAGTTTAAATTTAGAGCTGCCAACTCAAGAAGAACTTTTGCTTGAATGGCCTAATGATTTATCACCCCTCTTATTGATGAATAGGATGAGAAAACTTTAGTTGATCTAGAGCCTTGTGATGACCTTATCTAAGAGAAAGAGGTGGGTAATCAACCTAATGTCTTGTAGGTAGATGAAAAAAGTAGAAAAGGATCTTCTAGTTTATACATTAACCAAGATGAGATGTCATTTTAGGAAGACTTAGAGGACTTATGCCTAAACCTAGATGCCTCACCACTACATTAGGCAAGGCTTCAAGGGAAATATCTCATCAAAGATGTTGTGATAGTTGGCCACTCGAGGTCCAAGAAAAAAAATTAGTTGCATCCCTTGATTGAAGAGGAGAAGAAGTTATTAATGAAATAAAAAAGAGTTTTATAAGAATATGATTGGATCTTAGATCCATATCTTCAATCCCTACAACTAAAAATGGAGATAGGAGGCCCAGTTACATCATCAAAAGTATGTGAGCATCCATTTTTTCCTATCTACAAGAAGAAGCCATCAAGGAGTAGTAATCATGTTTCAAAGATCCATGTTGCATCAAATAAATTTCCATTTGACCCTAGAGGAAAGCTTTTTATTTTAAGTTAGTTGTTATAGTTTTTTTCTTATTTTAATAAATGAGTATCACATGCAGTAGTTTTTTCTCCCTTTTTCATTGTTGTTCTATAGGTTAGTGATCCTTGTGTTAGTATTTTAGGTTCCCCTTCTATTCTGTTTCTCTCTTTTTGGTCTCTATTTTTTTTCAAGAGGTTTGAACAAGATTGGCACATGGTCTAGGTTCCCAAAGCATAGTAGGCATACTTCCCTATGAGTCACCAAAAATGTTGGCCATTTTGGCCCAAATACCAAGCTTATTTCTAGATAGACTAGGTTGTTAATGAATGAGCAGATTGACAAGGTTATAAATGGAAGAAGTAGTCTAGGATCTCAAATTGCACATAAGGCTTATAAGACACTTTGGGTTAACTTAAAATGTACATTTACATTTGTTAAGGACAAGACCAGATTTGCCTAAGTTTACACTTAGCCAAATATTTCAACTTTTGGCCAAGTGTTAGAGCATTCAAAATTCCTTCAGAGGAATTATTCCACACAAAGCCCATAATAAAAGTATAAGGTGGAATTATTTTAAGAGTTTTTATCCACTTTATTTAGCTAAGTATCAAGAATTATTTCAAACATTTTATCTGAAACAAAACTCCTAAAGGGTATTTCTCTTAGGGAAATTATTTCACAGTAATTTCCCCAAAGTGTTATTTCTTTTGGGAAAATTATCTAAAAAAATTTCCTAAAGGGTCTTTTCTTGGGAAAATGCTCCAATACAAAAATCCTAAAGGGAAATTTTTGAAGTAAAGTGGACCAATACAAAAAACCCAAAGGGTCACTTTCTCAGGTTAAGTGTCCTACATAATTTTCTGAAAGGATCATTTCTTGAGAAAATAGTCTGAAATCGAAACCCTAAAGGATATTTCTACATGAAAGTGACCCAAATCAAAATATTCTAAGGATAACTCTTTAGCAAGGTGGACCAAACACTTTTTATAAAGGTTAATTTTCTTCACCAAAATGTCAAAGTGATTTCCTTGAAGGGTCATTTTCTTTCGAGAAAGTGACCAAGATAAAATATTTGAATGACACTTTAAAGTTCTAAAGGACATTTTCAAATGGAAAAATGGGTTGTTTTAAAAAAAATAGACCCTATAGGATGCCAGGAGTTCTTGAAATGACTTAGAAGTGCATAACATCCATCTAGTTCTTCATTGTATTGATCTAGACACTTGGGCATAGTAATAGAAATTTTGAATAGGCACCTACTTTGTTGATGTCACCATTGCCATATGTGGATGAGTCAGAGAGAATTGGTCATATGGGTTTATTCACATTTATGCCTAAATTATATGTGACAAGTTTTAGGTCCTTCATTAAATCACATCAAAAGTTTAAAATGTCCAAAGTTGGCTCCTCAATCACTTTTTACGTGTTTTCCCCTACTTAGCCATTTTAAAGAGTTTCCAACAAATCCAAGTGAGCATATTCACAAAGCTATATATTTCATGTGTAGTAGTTGTAGGGGAAATGGTCATATCAATTTGTTCACATTTATGCTAAGAATGTATGCACTAAGTCCCAGGTCCTCCATCAAAGTAAAAATGGAGTTATGCATGTGTAAAGTTGTTTCCTTAGTCATATTTTACTAAGTTTTTCATACTTAGCCAAATGATCTTAACCATGGCTAGGACATCATGTAGGAGTAGATATGGACTAGCCAGCTTGATCATTTAATATCTTCACTTGGAAATCTCCCAAGACTAGTGGATCAAATGGGTTCATTTTTTTACCTCAAGAACATCTCTTACAAATTTGGTTCCTCCATGAATTTTACTCTTCAAATTATAAACCTTCAAAAATGGACCTACAACATAAAATATTTATGCAAATGTTAAAATAGAGCTCAAGAAAAAATACATATGTGCTTAAATTTGATGGTCTATGAGATGTCAATTACATTTTGTGGGATGTCAAATGATAGTCAATGGGATGTCAATTTAAGATAGAGAAAAATAAATCCTATTGAGCTTAAAGTTGATAGTTGCATGAATCTCAATGATGGTCACATGAACATCATTTGATAGGAGTGAGGACATCAATTTTAAGATCATGAACTAGTTATTATCTTTTAACAATGGGTCCTAGTTGATCTAATGGTCTATGTTTGATTATACACTCAGATCTAAAGGTGATGAAAGGTCAAAGGGTTAGTAAATCTCAAGGGTGAATGCAAACATGACAAGTGTCAAGGATGAGTTCAACTAGAAGAGGATCGATGATTCTTGGGCATTCATACCAATCAAAATAAATGAAGTGAAATGAGTCAATGTGTCAATGACCTGAGTCATATTTTGACAACCAATTAGAGCAAAGGTGAGCCTAAGATTTTAGACTAAGGTTGAGAGGCTATTTTCAACCATGAACAATAGGGTTTTATAGGGTCATCCTAATACCATAAAATATAGTTCAAATGCCATGAAGTGGTCAATGTGATGAATTCAAGTATGGATAACATAAAAATACCACCCATGTGGATAAATATGGACCTATAGCTCATGGGTTTGCATCATAAAGGGATCTTACTCTAACTATGTTCACAATTTTGGGATGGAAGGAACTAGCTTTTCAAAAGGTGCCATGAAGGTAATAAAGTGGACCCTAATAGATCATCCCCAAGATCAGTTACATGAAAGTGATATCTCTCTCCATTATGCATACCACAACAAGCAGTTAGAATTAGTTTACAATAAGACATGATTCTAAATGATGGATCTAAGTGTTGTAACTAAATTGATACCTATACCTAGCTAAAAACAACTTGATGCCACTATTGTAGCTATCATGGAACATCACTAAGAGAATAATGTAATGATGAAATGGACTGGAGTAACCTAGATCAATCAAGAAGGGTTTGAGTGGGCTTGATTTGTGAATGTAGTTGTAACAATATTTCAAATGGATTTGAGCTCATTTGATTCAATTTTGAGCACCAAAACTCCCTCTCTCTCACTTATTTTCTTATATAAATATAACCTTTGATCTATTGTTTTACATCTATCACATTGGTATAACTAGACTCTACCAAAATTATATTTGAAACTTCTTGGAGTAGTGAATATAATATTTATGTAGTCATTTTTCTAATATATATTTAGTGTTTTTTGTTTTTTTAATATGAAAATGTGATTTTTATATTACTTTTGTATGTCCAAAATCATCCTAAGTGTTAGAAACTTTCTTTGTAGGTCATATAGTATGTCTTAGTGTTGATATCTCAAAGATATAGTGGATAGTCAAATTTAAGTGTCTTTAACTAGACCTTATTTTCATTGTTCCCTAGTTTGAGTGTATCAAACAAACCTCTATATGAAACACTATTACATAGAAGATATAATAAGCATTGCATTAGCTTCTTTCATAGTTCATTAGTGTGTTAAGGAGTCCAATCTTAAGAGTGGATTTGATAAATTCCTAGTATATCAATACATATTAGAATAGGTTTTACTTTATGTAAACTTATTAACTCTTTTCACCCCAACCAATTTTTACATTTTATAAGTAAAGGTCCAAATTATAAAATCTGAGGAGCTAGCCTCATAAAAAATCCTAGAGGTCTGGTATAGTTATAAGCATCCCATAACCTTAGACCATTCCCATATTAGTCTAGGTATGGGTTAGACGTGAATTAATTTGACATTTATTGGGAGCTATCTTGATAACTATCAAATAGTTCCCATGCAAAGGATGTGTACAAATAGGAACATTGAAAGGTGGAACTAGGGTAGTTTGCACCCAATTTTGACTATTTTTTTCTTATGTTTTGTTTGTAGAGGTTAGCCCCTGAATTCCAACCAATACTTCATGTATTCTTAGTTCATAGGGAGACTTGAACTTCCATAATATATTTTTTCTTGAGCATGTATGTGGTGGAGTGGGTGAGCATTTGAATATGGTCTTCAAATTGACTATGCATAGGCTAACTGGCTTAAGCAGGGTTTGAAGACACCTTGATAAACTTTCTCACCTTTTATTACTTGAAACATTCTTAAAAATCCTCATACACCTTACATTGTCCATCCAAATTATTGAAGGAGCTTGGAGAGACCTTAAGTTGGCAATAAGGTCTAAAATTAGGCTTAAGGCCTATTTATTTAGTCTACTCTCAATGGCATCTAATGAGAACCCTGTATGTCAATCCTTTTGTATGAGTTTTAAGAACCCTTCACATAATTTTATAATAATCCACAATCATATATGAGTTCAAACCTATTTTCAAACCTTCCAAAACCTAATTTTGCCCATCGAACCCCCAGACTAAATATCCTAAATAGGGCCTAGTTTGAGACAAAAAATGGGTATACCCATAATTTTTTTGACCAAAATATAAGAATTAAATAATTTGAGTACTCACAAGGACTATATGTTCTAATTTTTAGGTTTTGGTTTTGCCTATAGAGTTTTCAAACACTCATTTACTTAGACTGATAGTGGGCTATCTACTGACTATGAGTTTGAACATAAGAGCTCTAAGTATGTCCTCTTCTTATTATTTACTTGAGGTTATCTGAATCCAACCTCCATTAAATATATTTGGGTCATTTATATTATTATCTCCTATGTCTCACCTTCTTTAATACACCTCTTTTTATAACTCTCTTAGTATTCCATATGCATGTGTGTGCTCACTTAAGGATCCTTGACTAGGTTTCTAATAAAAATGGAGTGAATGGATGTAGTTAGGACCTTGAATACAATTAATTAGGTCTTAAACACTATCTAATACCTCATATGAATTCCTTAGACTCATTATGATCCTTATATCTTGATTATATCAGCTTGTACTTTGAGACTCCAGTATATACCTTCTCCTAATCCATAACTTGACTAAGAGTGTGATCTTAGTCCTACCTAGGTGTAGTTACATTCAACCTATTATTTTTATCTAAGATCTAACTGATGAATGAAAATCATTATACTAATATTCTCTACTTTAATTGGCCTCTAGGACACTAAAACAACTATGCATTTCCATCCTCAAATCTACCCTAATGACTAGCTTGTAGGTATTCTTCTTACATTCTTGGCTAGGTGAGGGGTAAGCCTTCCTACATATGAGTGTCTTGAACATTTTGGGAGAAATATTACCTTTTATGGGGTCCCTATGAGTTTACTTTATCCCACCAATTACCTTAAATAGTGGCCTTCATCATATAACATTAATTCCAAGTAAGCCAAAAAGAATGGCTATAAGTGATGGTTCAAGAGAAAACTTGGATAGTGAAGTACCATCTCATTTATCTTCATTACACCATGGTAGTATGGGGTGATATCATATCTCAATCACCCTTCCTGAGTCATTATTGACTTGACCATTTGGACTCAATTTTCTTAAATAGTCAAGAGGCAAGAAGGACCTAGCTATATAGGCTCATTTAGGCTAAGTCTCAACATTAATAAGTGGAGGGAGATTCAGACCTAGAATAGGTCAAACTAGGCATTATCATTGCTTTAAATTCTTCATGGTGGCCTTTTTACCCTTTAATATTGCCTTTAATTCACATAGTGGTCCCAACTTTTTCCCTTTACAACTTACCTTATTTTGCTCTCACAGGCTGACTATAGGTCTTGATATGGTCTTGTTGTAGGTGTTCTTCTAAATTGTGAGAGAGATACGATCCATGTAAGTGTTTTGGATAGTTTATAAGTAATATTTATTGATAAATTAATTAAAAATATTATCCTATCACTAATCATATTGAATGATGATCCTCATTACCCATCCACAAGTTAGCCAGACAGGGTGGTTGTAAGTGGGTGTACTAGCCCTATGTACAGACTGAGTACCCTGAGGAGTCCATTATCTAAGCATAAAGACCTCATATATAATTTTGAAGTTTTTATTCCTCCTATCTGACTCTTTACTTACTTTTTTATCTCCATTTTGATCATAATACCCTAAAGGACTATCAACATGTGGTTGTTATCTTTAACACTATAGGTGTTCATTAGCTTTTTTAATTAGGTAATGACCTATATAGGTCTGACTTACCACAAATTTATGGATTCTTATGGTTATCGTGGGTGCATATTCCTATCTCCCATGTCTTATACTTATTAGGGAGGGTGTATGGGTGAAGGAAGATGACTTTGGGGTGAAATTTGGGTATGAGCATCAAAACAGGGGTAAAACACAGTAAAATGTGGTGAAAACAAGATATAATGGAAAGGGTATGGAATGACATGGATTGAAGCATGGAAACCCCTTCAATACCAACCACAAGAAACTTGAGTACTCTTATACACAAGTGTATGCAATCATGGCACTTTTGGAGGCATAAAAGGGGCAAACATAGTCAAAAAATGAATTTTAGGACACACTGAGTAACCTTAGTTTTTGCAAAAGACCTTAAACTCTATTATAAGTGGTTGAGTGAGCTTGGAGGTGAGGAAGATGGTTTATAATCAATTAAGGCTACCATAGAGTTATATAATCTTGTTCACAAGGGTATGAGTACGTTCCATCATCAATTTAACACCCCCTTTCATGATTTAATTGTGTTATACTTTGGAGGCTCTAATGGTGTCATGAGCAGTACTACACAGTGCTTCTACATAGTGACCCTTTAATGCATATGAAACCTTAATTTAAGAAAAATTTGAATTGATTATAGGCCATTATGAACACTAATTTTGGGTAGCGAAGTATGGGGAAGTTTGGTAACTCTTTCAGTTCTTCAACACTAACAATTTCCTCTAATGAGAACTTATAATCCTTTGTTTAACACCCAAACCTTCCTGTAGATTATAGAATATGTTATATTTGATGTTTATTGGTATCATGATCTCACATGTGTGATTAAAACATTTAAATTTACATGGGAGGATCATTCAATACATGATAAAATTAGATCACTCACTAGTTTGACCAAACAAGCCCATAACCCACCAAAATTGTTATGTTAAAATTGGCCTGTATAGATGAGGATGACATACAAATTCCTTAACTTTGTAAATAATGTTCATAAATATTATGATACCAATTCCTATAAAAATTCCCATGGGTGGAATTTTATTGAGATTACTTTCTCTGGTTATGATCTTGGGCCCCCATTCTCTCTCCTTTGTATGGTACAAGCATAAACTTGAGGAGTTATTTGGGTCTGCAAAGGAAGTAGGTGAAGTAATATGGCTATTTTTAGGTCTATTTGACACCCTTTCACCATGAAACTATGTTGAATAATCTGGCATAACTTCATCTTCATTCTCTTATCCTCCTCTGTATGGTAAAGTATGTGTAGTTCCATACAAGTGTAAAAAACTCCTAAAAAGGTGTGTTTTCCTACATTTTATTCAAATTTCAGACTTTAAACCACCATTTCAGGGCCAAATGAGATGTAACACGAGTTAATAATCCTTTTCAAATAATAAAAAATGTAGGGGGGGAGGGGAGTGGAAGAGCCACCATTTGGCACATGGGGCCCATTTGACTAGTGAGGAGGCATGAATGGGTCTTAAAATGGATTTTGGATTAATAAATGCATAATGGTAGAAATTTCATGTTAATAAAACACTTTTATGGACCCCTTTTAATTCAATTTATAAATAAATTTTCCCTTCCTAAAGTTTTACAAGGCAAAATAGGCTCATATGTAGTGGTTTAAGAGGTATTCGATGATTTAGGAGGGGTGACGGAGGTGCTAAGAGGCTTAGATGAATATATAATGGATAAATTAATTGAACACACTATGATTCTCATTTTATGGCCTTCAACTTTGTTAAAACACCGTATTACTAAAAATATCCTTAAATTCCTCAAACATGACTAAATCACTCATTTTAACTTTTTAGGACTTCTTGACAATCGTCTCCCTCATTCCAAGATTACTATGACTCTTAACACATTACCAAAAGACTCAAGACACTTATGACATAATTATTCAATCATAAAATAATGGTACATCATGACACTCTTAAAAATATTTAGAGACTCTTAGTAGGATCAAAGGTGACATGACTATGCCAAGAATCACCATAAGCATGTTAGGGTGATGATCACCAAAAAAATTTAATGTTATGGGTTGACATTTGTCCTATGAGGTCAAAATTTCAATAATGACTTATTCAAATGTCCAAAAAAGGTAAGGATGACATATTCAAATATCCATATAAAAAATAATAACATATGAAAATGTCAAAGAAAGCATACATAGGCATAGTGGCCACAAACAAAGGAGCATATTCAAATGCTCAGACATGGAATACAATTTAAAATCAAGATACTCAAGGAAATGAATAAATTAAAGTATAAGTAACCAAAATAAACATGTCATAGTATCCCATGGATCAAATGTGTTAATAAAAAATGTCAAGTGTGTAGCATATCAAGTACCCTCTATAAGATATAATCAGGGATAAAGGCATGTGTAAGTACATATGTAAGATCAAAATGATAATGAAAAGTGATCATCAAACCATATAACATGTGTTTATCAAGATCAAATAAGTAGATGCTCCCAATGTCCTCATGACATGAGTAGAAGGAAAGCCCAACATTTGAAATAGGAAAATGTCATGTATTTGTTTATGCCTATATCACACTCAAATAGAAGTGTGACACACATGTGTGTATGTAGGATTAATTGAATATTTCATCCATCAACATAGAACTAACACATACATTTTAAGGAGTCAATATAACATGTAGGTGATGAAAATATTTTTATTTTTTGAATGTTTTTTTTTTTTTGGTATTTTTGGAATTTTTGGCATAGTTTTAGTCCAGTAGACCTGTATCATTAAAAGGTTTAGGTACATATATAAAGTATTTTCAACCTTTTTTATATTAATGTAGTGCCAACACTTCAATTTTTATGTGTAATGGTTTACATGAAGCTAATTATGTAAGTAAATAAGCATGCTCATCATGTTGTATGAAAGTCTCTATACCCATATTATGACAATTTACACACATGTTTGCGGTATCTAGCATATCATTCCACTTACCTATCCAATTTTGTCCAAACTTTAGTTTTAAATGTGGTTCATGTGTTTATATCCATATAGTGTAAGCTTTAACATGTGGGAAACAAGAAATGGGTAACTGAATGTATCCTTGATATTTAAGACCCAAGGGATAATATATTAGTTCATTTGTAGTATGTCCCAATCATGCAAGAAAAGTAGACCTGTAATTTGTATCCCTCTTGTTTGGATCAAACCTGATATGGTGGTAATATACCCCATCAATATTAACATAAATAGTTAAGTCTTCATGATTTTATCATTTTGACATGTATTTATCTTCTGAAAGATAAGAAGTATTTTTCCTTTTGCCTATTGTGAACATATTTTATATGCATACTTCGCTCTTATATTATTGGATTAGATTTTTCAATTCTTTACATTGATTGGCAGTATAGATAATGATCTGATGGTAATTATAATATGGTACTCCCTTTGTAGGTAGTAGTCTACTACCTGATATGTGTCTGGTAGAAGGTAATGAAATAATTTTATGTTCAAGTAATATAGATAAGATAGTATTGGGGTAACCTATTCCATTGTGATCTATGGTATCTTGTTCTATTGTGATATGTAGCTCTTTTATTTATACTAGCTCTTTTAGTAATGGTTCTTTTTATTTATGTGTATCTATATACACTTCAAGATGTTGTGCCTTATTTTATTTGGAGATAAAGTATTCATTTTAATTGACTCATATATTTCATACATTTGAATATGCTCAAGATAGATGCAATATTAAAGTGGTACCATTGTAAGAATGTCCTTAGTTTTAGAATGTATCATTTTGTAAAATTTTAAGGGCTCATCATCATCAAGCATAGATAATAAGGTCCCATCATGTATTAATTTGATATAATGATGAAGTTTTGATGATATATCTTCCATTGCATGTATCCAATGTATACCCAAAAGTAAATCATAATTTAATGATTGAGACATGACCTCAAAAGTAGTGGAAATAGTTTTATTTCCTAGTATTACATCTAATGTCATTTGACCAATCAAGGGGATACATGAATTATCAAACCCTTTTATGTGCATAATTGTTTTTTGAATTATATTGGTGCCTATACCCATGGTAGTTATAAATTTTATGTACAAATGTTTAAGACTGATCGGTTATCAATGAGTACCCTTTTGATGCCTTTATTTTACATGATTACTTGTATGAACAAAGGAAAATTTTGTTCAATGGTATATTTATATGGTAAATGTGTTAGATGAAAGGCAATGTGTTTGGAATTATTCTTGATATATTTTATGATATCCAAAAAATAAACAAGCTTAGTAATAGTTTTAGCATGTGTTTCATGTAATGTTTCATATAATATATCCTTATAAATAGTATATTGCTTTAGGAGTTCAAGGATTGAAATATTAGAATGTATATTGTTCGATTGGTCAAAAATGTCATATCCCTATATATTTTATTACAAGCTTAGGTTTAGGTGGAAATTCTTGTATATTAATAGGTGTTAGAGTGGGTTGAGCATTTTTACCTCTTCAACTAGTAACAGCATGGATTGCATAATCCAATATAAGTCATGGGTGAATAATGGGTGTGATATGGTAGTTGTCATTTGAATAAGACATAGGTATGAAATTTGGTGGAGAGAATGCATGTTGGCATTTATATATTGGATCTATTAAATTTCAATATAAATTTTTAAGAGGGATTAAATTTTGCTTTCACCTTAAAAGCCTCACATTATTAGCATAGATTTATTTAATATATTTTACAAAGAAACTAATGTAGAAAACCATAAAAACTATGAAATATTGGAATCCAAAATGGGTAATAGATGCATCCATGTTGCACATATTTTATGAAAAAATGTATCAAAAAAAAAATAATAAACCCTTTAAGTGACCTAGGGTTTGGTGTTCAAAGATCAAGTTCACAAAATGTTTAACCCTAAAATAGATCTAGGTGATCTTATTATTATATCTAGATTTGATTAAATGGTTATATAAAAATCAAATGGCATAAGGGTGATAATCAGATCTATAGCAGACCAATTAGATGATAAATGTAGATATAGGCATATGTTGTATTCATAAAATTTATATAGTCTAAATATGGAAAGTTTAACTAAGTTATGTATGGAAATGATAAGGAAGTAATTTACATAGTTGATTATGATGCTGACACAATGTTGGATCTAGAATAGGTAGAAATAAGGTTGGAAGACAACTCTGTAATAGTCATCATATTGTGGATCTAATGTTTTTGGAACTTATGACACTAATGTTAGCTTAAGATGGTTACATTGACATTATTGTCTAAGTTTGACACAAGTGTCTTGTAGAGAATACATACTAAAAAAGGGATACAAACACCTAGATATTTTGGGTTTGACTTTACCTTTTCTCTAGTCCATTCAAATCTAAGGCATGAACTGTCACTCCTTGTGAAGTAGTAAAACCTTAGTCTCCATCTTCATAGTGACCTTGGGGAAAAATGGATTAGAGGGCACACGATGTCAAACTGAACCCAAATACCCTAATATTAGTGGGCATTGCCTACATAGCTAATACTTTATAATATGACCTCAAACTCATGTATTTCTCCCCTATGTTTTGGCTTGTGTGTGAATCATGTAATGTGTGTAAATCAAGTACAATAGTGACTTATCTTGTAACTTGATAAATTAGACTCTTGATCTATTCATTTAGTACTTCAGACTATTAAATGTGTTGTACCTATTACTAGTGTGTAAATAAGGAAGCTTTGTTTAATTAAATGCTTGATAGAGTGATTTTTATAAGTTGCCTTGGTCTCTTTGGTATTTTTTCTAGGTATTATAAGTGAGGAATGAATGAGTTTTGATCTTATATTTATATCAATCCATTTGGAGTAATAACTTGCATTAAATCACTTAGGTTGACCATTAGGATACATTTCATTTGAAAATTGGATGACTATACGACACTATACACTTGCATAAGGTTAAGACACTAACATTTACTCTAGTTTCCATCCTAAATGTTAGTGTCTAAGGAGAAAGGAAATAGGTATAAGCTCAGAACTTGAAGAGGTAGAAGATAAGTACATTTTAAGCATTTTAGGAAAGATAGAACAACTAGGTCATCAACATAAGACTAGTTAAACTAAGATATATAGGCCACGGGACACAAGATAAAGTAGATGTGAGACTTAAAAAAATAGGAAACATCTAGAACTGAAAGGAATAGCCAAGGTTTGAGTTTTCCAAATGTACAAGATTGAGATTATATATAATCATAAAATAGTGTCTAAAATTTGATGAAATGGTAAAACCCCTTAACTCTATGTTGAAATAGGACACTAATATGGAGTGGCATGTTGAGTCAAAGAAATAATTTTAGGATATAAAGGATGCCATCATGTAAGCACCCATATTGATTAGTCCAAACTATGCTAAGGATTTATACATTTATTCTTTTGCCTCCAAATACACCATTGCTTCTTATCTTGTGAAAAGATTAGATGGAGAAGAACACCATGTTGCTTTTATGAGCACCAATCTAAAGGATGTATAACTTAGGTACTCCACTTTAGACTTACACTCCTATGTATTGGTCTAGATTATAAATAAATTCAAGAACTATATTCTTATGAATAAAGTTCATATAATTGTGATAGACTTGGATATCAATAAAATTTTGGGTCATAATGAGTTGAGTGTAAAGCTAAATATATGACCAATTTATAGGAGTATGACTTGGAAATAAAACCTACCAAGTTTGTTAGAGGATAAGGTCTCACCTAGCTAATAATCAAGATTTATCCAAGGATCATTGTGCACTAGTTAGACCAAGAGATAGTAATGTAGTAGGATTAGTACACCCCAATTTTCCATTAACTTTTCTATAGGAACCCACCTCTTAAATTCAATAAAACATATAATAAAGCCCTTAGACTGAAGGCAACATAATACATGCTAAAAAAAATATTTCTCTTCAATAAAAATCATGAAGGCATCTATCGTAGATGCCTGTCAGAAGTAGAAAATAGGGAATTAATGGCAAACTTCCATGAGAAATTGGGTACTAGTCACCCTACAACAAATATGATGTCACACAATATTGTGGGTGGTTTATTATTAGCCAACCCTATTTAGAGACATCCATGCACATATCAAGGCATACCATCAATGTCAAACATTTTCCAAAAGAGAAACCCATGATACAATATCATTACATCTGGTTATAGAAACAACACCATTTGCCTAATGGGGAATATATTTTGTGGGGGTCATTAACCCAACTTCTCAATAGGCCATAATTTTGTTAGAATTACCATACATTATTGTACAATATGGACTAAGGTAGTGGATATAAAGAAAATCATTACCAATGGAGTAATCAAGTTATTAGAAAATAATGTGACCACTTGGTTTGGGACTATTATCTCATTAGTCTATGTTAATAGTCCTACATTTCAATCTATATAGTTCACTGAATGGGTGTCTAATAATGGGATCACTTTGAGGTTATCTTCCAATAACTGTCTATAAGGAACATATTGATAGAATCAACTAACAAAAACCTAATCAATTCCATCAAGAATTATGCAAATAAGAATCCTTAGGAGTGGCATTTATTTCTAAAAATTACTCTATGGGTTGAGTGCACTAGGAATAAGCATGCACTCAAAATCTCACCATTTATACTAGTCTATGAGTTAAATCCAGTTATGCCTATCACACTTAGGCTGCCTACCTACATGTTTATGTAGTATTATATGGAACATAATGATAAATTGATTTATAGGCTCTTAGACATTCTCTAGTTAGAAAAAGCTCAAGATGAAGCCTTACTAAACTTCAACAAACATTAGAGCACCATCAAGTGATGGTTCGATAAGAAGTCTAAGGTCAAATCCTTTAGGATTTCAAATCTAGTGCTATTATGGGATAAAGCCCGTGAATATAAGGGTCAAAATTCCATGTTTTATTTGATTTGGATTGACTCATACTGAATAGTTGAACTACTCAAGAAAAATGCTTTCTACCTTAATGACCTAGAAGACAATGACCTCTAATTACCTATGAATGGACAATTCCTAAATTATTACTACTTACTTGTCCCTTCCAATGTAATTTTATAATAATGACTACAAAGGTGGTAATATATATTAGATTAGGCTTAGGATAGTTTGCTTCTATTTTGTGTTTACTTCCATTATTTTATTTATGTTCTTTGTTTCATGTGTTTATGTGCCTTGTGTTTGTTTTATCAACCTTGCAATAATTTATTTGCTCCCAGGTCTCCCCTCCTAGTAGGGAAGACCTATGCCCCATGATTCATGAAGAGAGATAAAGATCAGTGAGAATAATGACTATTATAATAGATTATTGAATAGTGAAATAGGTACTATGATTGATAAATAGAAGGTGAACCCCCAATATTGAATGTAGTGATAAGCAAGGCAATTCTCAAATAAGCACTAAGAAAATTAAAATCCATTAATTCAACACTGAGTAAGTGAATTGAGAAAAGTACTACTCTAACCAAATTCATCACAAGTACTTCAAATGAAAATAACAAGGGTATTATAAATTGTGGAATAAGTAAAAGGTCATATGGATATTAGAATCCTACTAAAGTTATCATACACCTTGGCTATATTGGTCTCCAACCCTCATGAATAAAACATCAAATGTCAAATCAAAGGAAGTATAAATCTAAAAGTAATGTATATGTTAAGTTTATTCTTTATAAAGGGTGATTTTAACAACCTTCGTCATAGGCTTTTTGGCCTGGCTAGCAATGGAGCAAGGCCAAAAGTAAGATCAAAAACATTTTTATCAGTGTTATAGATGCCTGGCTAGTAGAAAATCAATGCTCAATCCCTCCCCCCATCTAAAATTATATGAAATGTATCCCCCTTAAAAAATATATCAATATCCCAAATGTACCTGAGCTCACTAAAGTAATCCATCCCATCACTAATGCACAAAATGACATTGGAAGTAATTAGAGCCTAGTATGTAAATTTTTAGAATATACTTGAGCACTTATCATAATCAAAGTGTATCAGATAGAGTTTAACTTACTTATATCTATGTTTATTATTGGATGATCATGGTCTGGGTTCTAAATGTTGGGGAAGTCATTTCCCCATAAGTGGGGGACCCCTCTTCTAATGCTCAATTCAAAGTCCCCAAATTTTTAGTCCCTTTATGACCAACATATTTCTATGAAAATCCTTGAACCTATATTTCACCCTAGTTTGTTGAGAATCTACCATTATTATAATGATAATTTGGTCTTTATTATATATACTTATAGCCTTTTGGATTTAAGCACAGTCAAATCCTTGTTGCATCCTAAGAAGAATAAAATACTTTCATACTTAGAATATTTTTATTATGCTAACTATTTTTCATAGATTTGGATTTGTATTAGGGTTATCCAAGTCTCAATATCCTAGAGTATCGGTCTCTTATATTTTTACTTGGAATCTCATAAAGATTCATTATCAATTAGGTGAGTATTTGAATTGATTACGTGACTTCCTTTTTTACTTAGTCTTTTTTGGTGAATTTATATATAAGGAATGATTAAATGAGAAAGTGTCACATGGCCCAAGCTATCATAGGTGTCATATCTTGACCAATTAAGTTTCCCTAGTGTCAAAGTTGTAAGTGTGATGAACCTATCAAAAATGTTAAAACTTGGGAGAGACTGACCAAATGATTAAGCACCATGTGTATCCTATCAAAGTTGTCAATCTCCTAGACCTATCAAAAATGTCAAAGCCTGGGAGAGCCTAACTAAATGAATAAGTGCCATGTGGATCTTATCAAAGCTATTAGTCTCTCATCCCTATTAGAAATTTCAGTTCCTAGGAGAGCCTAGCCAAATGAAGAATTTCCATGTGGATCTTGTAAGATTTGTTAGACTTTCAAACCTATCAAAAATGTTAGAGCGTAGGATAACCTAACCAAATGAATAAGTGCCTCATAGATTCTATAAAAACTATTAGTCTCTCAAATTTTTTAGAAATATCAGAGCCTAAGAGAGCCTAATCGAATGAAGAATCATCATATATATCCTTTCAAAACTCTCAATCTCTCAGACCTATCAGAGATGTCAGAGCCTAAGAGAGCCTGACCTACCAGATCACACCATGTGGAATTTATGTATAAATTAGTATAAAAATCCTAAGATCCTCATGATGGTTATGAATAAGTACCATCATATCTAAATAATTATTAGAGGATGTCATGCATCACTATGACTCTCCAAGTGGCCCATTCTATCTCTCAAGTAGGTGAAGTATTACCACTAGCTATAGGTGGGACCAATTGTAAATGGACATGTGAAACAAGATAAGAGTTGTGTGGGATGCCATAGGTGAAATATATCTATGTGGCTACCACATTTTTTTCATTAACTAGATGGTAAATTGGGCCATGATCATATAATTCAAAATTTCCCTTCATAGTCTCCAAATATAGTAAGTGACATGTATTCAAAATCTTTGAGTTAATTCCAAATCAATAAATAAATGAAAGGGTTGAGCCACCAAAAATCATCAATACAAGAGATATTTAAGGATCCCTATAAGCCCCAATGACAAACTATTTTAGTCATCACATTCATGTTCCCCCATGCTCTCCTTACTCATAATTTATTATCATAGATATCTATCTCATTTATACCATGGTTACTTTTTCCTCTAACCTCCAAGGTTGAGCTTGAATATAGAGACACCACATTCCCTAAGGGATTAAGCCACTTCAAGCATTATAATGACATATTAAAATTAATTTAAGTTGTGCCAAAGTCTACCTATATTGATGATGAGGATGAGGTTGTGTTTTAATATTTCTTCAAAGCATATGAGAAATGTGGGTTGTACAAAGCCACATCTAAGCTAGAAGTCTTCCCCTATGCATACCTCTTCAAAAAAATGTTTCTAACTCCAAGTGAGTATAGTATGGTGCTCATAATATTGAGTATTTTGTGGGATCCCATCACAAAATCACATATATTAAAGGGATTAAATTTAAGGTGTACTACGACCTCCAAAAATACACAATCTCTTAAAATGTATCCATAATTTATACATGGCCCAACACATATAAAATATATGATGTCTTTAAGGACTGGTCATAAAACCCAAATGCCAAATGGGTTAACAAGGTATGCATCAACTCTTACATTATATGTACCTTCAAGGAAGGGATTAATATAAGGATGATGGATCAACTATTTAGGGTGACCAATTATGTTAACTTCAATCTCTTATGGATTCCCCTATTGCATATAATCATCAAAGGTTATCAGGTCCTAGACCTTAGAGGTGTGATCAACTTCAACCTTATCAAGGCATTATCAAATGCTTGGGGTGGAGATAATTTCTATATGATAAACTACTCATTGGACATTGTTTGAGCCATCATACTATTTAAATCCTCTAACTTTAGACCATGTGTTTATAGAGGTGAATTAGTCCATGTAGTTTTCCATAAACTATATGGCCACCATTAGTGAAATCATGTGTGGGAGATTTGTGATTCCTTTTATCCAGTGTTTTATATGACCATAAATGAGGTGACCATGCCTCAGCTCTCTAATAAAATAAGGTATTCTCTCACCTCCATAGGTGCTTTTTGGTACTACATGGATGATACCATCATTAAAGTGGTTGATACCCTCAAATCTCCCCTTCACTTGCCTTACCAAGTTATCTAGTTGGAAAAGTAAGAGATTGACTATAAATTTGTTGAAGGCATCTTTGGTCACTACATCAATCACCAGTAGAAGTCTTGTTTAGCCTTCCTCATCACCATCAAGCATCATGTATATAATATTCTACCCATATTTCAAAATATGGTAGCAAACAAGGATGCATATGCCCTAGGTAAGGTAGTACATAGAGATTGGGAACCCCACAACATCATCAAGTCCCATGTGGAGAAATATTAGTTTGGGTTCAAAATTAATTATGGACACAATCCCAATGATGAATATGATGTCTATTTCAACCCCACATATGATAAGGAGGTGCTTACCGAATCTGAGGCCAAAAATAAGAAGGGAAAGTAGGTTTAGCTAGGGTTATTCTCCCAAAGTGGCCCTGCCTCCTCTACATCAACTAAGGCTAGGGAGGAAATTTAGGTGACTCATTAAATTTCAATAAATAAATTATAATTAGGCTTATCCCTTTCTCCTCCATGATCTTCTCCTTCCTATCCCTCCATTCCATCTCCATCACCTCACATGGTTCTGTATGCTCAACCAGTGACTATGCAAGCACTATGATTTGATATCAATAATAAACCATTATTAAGCCCCAAGAATGACCAGTGGAAACATTCCATGGATATCCCTTCCCTTAATTCCATATTCCCTTAATAACCTAGTGGATCACCTCCTTGTTTCTCATTCCTATAATAGTCCACTCAGGTGGTGCCTTCCCTCTTTCCTATTTCACCCCCTCCATAATTCACCAAAGTGCCTCTATATTTAGATATGCATAGTATCCTAACATCCAAATTTACGTCTGATCAATCCATTCCATTTTTAGGTATCTCAACAACACCCCTATTATTAATTTCCACAAGTTTGACCACCTCCAAGTGTTCCTTTTTTAATGAGTCTAACTACATCCCTAATAATAAGTGCACCTATTTGTATAGTTTAATTAGCCACAACCATGTCATCAGATCCTATAATTACCCAAAAAACTCCTTAGTTGGACCCTACCACCTATAACATTATGGCTAATTCCACTATAACAATTCAAGTTGATCCAAGAAAGAGACCTAAGAAGAAGTAAAAGGCAACTCTAGCTCTTCAACCCCCTATTTCTCCCTATATCACTCCCAATCCTCCCTTTTCCATTATCCTAGGTTCCCAAGAATTTTTATTTAATCGTCTAATTTCCTCCTTCCTATTGAATTCCTCTCTTCTTAGCATCATTGCCTTGCATGTCACTTTGACCTATAACCAGTGGCATGCCTAAATGTTCCCATGGGCTTCCCCTTTCATCCTACCTCCTTATTCCCCCATAATTCTCCCTCCTTAATTGATTTCATATTTACTTCCCTTTTCTCCATACATTCATCCTCTGCCTAGGCCTCCACCTATCACCTCCATCTCTACCACCCTGTTGACCATTTTTGCCCAATAGGCCAAAAATTGGTCCCCGTCTGTCCCTACTGTTCTAGGCCATTTCATTTTTTGATTTTGCATGAATCTAGAAATTTATACAAACTCTAAAGGTCCATTTTTATGGACTCTATAGGTCCATTTCTATGGACTCTACAGGTTTTCTATGAACTTCACAAGAACTTCTGTAGACTGTGTAATGAGTCTTTTAGCGAATGAAGAACTAGTTCAGAAACTGCAAGGTTTTACAAAACTTCTTTAGACTCTTGTCTGAAGAGATTCATAAGGAAAGGGAGATAAGATGTTTCAAAGACACTTTTTTGGAAGAGTGGTTCAATGACATAATCTTTCCAAGAGTTAGCAGCTTTGAACCATTGAACCATTGAACCGGTTCAATGCTTTGGTTCAATGCCTTGGTTCAACACTTCGGTTCAACACTTTAGTTCAATCGGTGAAGCCCATCACTTTGGTTCAACATTTTGGTTCAATGTTTTGGTTTACTCAGTCAGTTCATCCATTAGTTCAATGGCTTTTGGTTTAATCAAAGGGTTCATCAGCTTGGTTCAGATCTTAGTTCAATCAGACGGTTCAATGAGCTTGGTTCAACGCTTGGTTTAAATCCTTGGTTCAACAATCATTTGAACCATTGAATCGATTTAATCAATTGGTTCAATGGTTGGTCTAAAGGAGTGGTTCAATACAAAAAGTCAAGAGAGCCTCCTGAAGGACAAGTGCCCTTGCAGAGGGCACTTGGTTGACAAAAGCACCTTTTAGAAGGGTTGATTTCAATAAACCTGAAGGGCACTTTGAAGGCAGCCAAAGGAATTCAAAATGTGCAAAAGGACTAAGGCATTAAATGAATTCTTTTGGACTTTTTGTTTGAAGGAATTCCTTCAGACAAAAAGTTTGAAGAAATTCAAAGGAAGGCCACAGGAGGAAAAGCTGAGAAAATTCTAAAGGCAAAGCAGCTAGACAATTCTTACAGACTTCTTGTCTATGGGAAAATGTCCATGTAGAAAGCCCAAAGAAAAATATCCACACAGAATGCCTAAAGGAAAGTGGTCGGAAAGAAACCCAAAGGAATAACAAAAGGCCAAAGCAAGAAAGCCAAAGGAATTCCAAAGGGTGACGGGCCTGAGGATGTCAAAAACAAGCACAAAAAACTAGCCATTGGGTATTCAAAAGTAGTGATGGGTGTGCGGATGTCAATTTTAAGATAGTGAAATAGTCAGTTTGTTTTTTTAAAAGCTTGAGCACCAACTAGAAAAGAGCCCAAGGAATGCATTAACCCACCAGAAGATAGCCCCAAGGACCGAAGGAGCAATAAAAAAGACAAAACTAGGATGAGACAAGGTAAGAAATGAAGAAAGCATCCAAGTGGTGAAAGGAGGTGTCAACTCAGGGATTTATTCTTGCAGTTGGAAGAGCGCTTGCCAGGTAGTCACCAAATGGTGCAAATAGTAAGCAATGTGGCTTATTTTCTCTAGTTTGCATTTATAAGCAAACAAACCATGCAAATGCCTTGAAGGGAGTAGTCTGTTCATAGAAAAGAGATGTGGTCTATGCTTCCTCATTAATGTTGGGATGCCAAAGTCAAAGTAGGAGCTGACAATCAAATGGCTTCCTCTCCCCAAGGCTCAGAGTGCACATGGGCTAGCTTGTAAAAAGAGCACCAAAGTCTTTTCCAAAAAGCACCAAGTTCCCTTCTATTTTCTATATATTAAAAAAAATCTCATTTGAAAAGGATCCATCTCTTAGCCTTAAGGCAAAACTCTACCCAAAAATCTCTCAGGCTTGAAAGGCAGAGCTCTGCCAAATTTTACCTTGAATCAAGACTTAGCATTTTTACCTCTATTTGGACCTACACTTTAAAGTATATGTCTATGTTCTTCTTTTGTGTTAAGTCATTATCTTTCATGCTTTTCATAGATCAATTACAGCATGTCTAGTGCATTGTGAAGTCTCTTTTTTGTAGGTCTTCCAAAAGTGTCTATAGTAGGAATATAGGTGCATGTGAATAGGCTACCCAAGTGTGTCATAGAGCACCTTTGGTAGTTCCTTCCTCCCTGTATCTCTACGGACCCCCGACTCACTGAAACAAAAGAGTTTCCCACGTTAGATGAAGTGTATGGGCACTTCTTCTTGGTGAAAAATGTATGTTCAGGCCTGAGTGGATCAAACTTTTTTGGTGTATCACCCTTTTTTAGTTTAGGTTTAGTTTTTTTAGCATCTCTGTCCCTTTTCATCCCCCCCTTTTTTTTACATTTGTTTGTTAGCAATAGGAGAAACTAGGGCCTAAAGGATACATCAGAGGGAGCTAGCCCTTATCTAGAAACTCTCCCCTCCAGCTTCACTGGTCCCACAAGTGAAAGGGGAGTTTCCATTGTTGCGTGTGGAAGGGCAGGAGCTAGGCATCCTACCCAAGGTGCAATCCACTATGTCAACACACCCCACCAACACCCCCTTCTACCCTAAGAGTCATCATGATGTTATAGGCACCTGAGATGATCATGCAGAGAGATATAGAAGTGCAATGGGAGTTTGGTAGGACCTTAGAGAACATGAGGATGATAATCATCTATAAATTAATTTAATAATGAGACCATGTGGTCTAATACACTCAGTAGGACCTCTTATCCATCACCAAAGTGAGAAAATATATAATAGAAGAGAGAGTGGCTAGGTATCTAGTCTATGTACTCTAGGCCACACAAGACATGTTTGATAAGTTCATGGAAGACATGTAGAAGAAGGTCTAAGTTCTTGAGGCATAATTAAAGATCACCTTACCTATGGAATTGATTGTATGAATCAAGGAATCCCTCATACAACTCTTC
Source organism: Torreya grandis (assembly GCA_037957365.1). Classification (NCBI taxonomy): domain Eukaryota; kingdom Viridiplantae; phylum Streptophyta; class Pinopsida; order Cupressales; family Taxaceae; genus Torreya; species Torreya grandis. The sequence goes on from JARHVA010002973.1 coordinate 780,592, forward strand.
TCAACTCTTAGTGAAGTGGTTAACACATTGACCAAAAGTTTAGAACATCTCTAGTGGGCCCAGGTGTACTTAGAGATGATTGTTATTATGGATAACAAGTGTATAAATATCACTGTGTTTATTCACAAGGACATGTTCCTAAAGCTAAAACTCATGCCTAACTCAGACCTGAGCCTCTATCATACCTATGTTGGGAGTATGAGGATCTAAATTGAAGAAAGGTTAGCCTTGGCACAGATAGTTGTGCAACCTCTTAAAGAGATCAGGGAAAGGATTTTGACCTACTTTAGTTAGGTCAACATCATTTTGTTATTCTACCTAGATGTCACCCTACTAGATAGAGGTGAGTTTAAAGTTCACCTAGATCACTTCAACCAAGACATGAGGATAAAGTGGTAAAGGTCAACAAATTTGGAGAAAAAATAGTTCTATAACTCTTAGCTTAGAATAATAAAAGCATCAACCATGTATTAGAAGTGAAATTGTCCCTTGAGGCTTCATTCCAAGTACATCAATGACTATTGACCTAATCAGAGGTGATTTTTTAAGAACCACCTATGAACGTAGCCAAGCTAGATAGGGAGTTTGACTTGGTAGTAATCATGTTATAAACCAAAGAATAACAACCCAATAAACTAAGAGATGTTTCTTCTCCAATGTATCCATGTATCAACTGAGTGGTTCCCCTGAGGCATCTTTCAAGAAAGTGGGGAATCTTTTGTTTTTTTTTAGACTTGGTAGTTGTAACAACCTTGAGTGGCCATCATGCCCAAGGATGGGAATAATGTGATACTTAGAATTGATCATCATCCTTATATATATATATATATAATTTCAATCCCTTGCAACATTTGACAATTTTTGTAAATAAACTCTATTAAAAATCTAATAGAATTTTTTTTATTTGTTTTAACCTAGTTCTCTACTCATGGAATGTGGTCCATTATTTCAAAGTTCTAAGTGGATGTTTATATAAGAGGAATGATTATGCACTTATGTTATAGATATGAATATGTTAGTTATATTATTAATTTACTAGTATAACCCTATGTATGTTCTTTTCAATCTTTTGTGAACAATTTATATTTTATGTACTTTCAGTTATAAAGTGTTTCAAAAGCTTTGTGTTAATTATTGTAAATATTTTGAGTGTTTACATTATATGGGAGACTTTTAAGTTAAATATTCATATTGGTTTCACTTTATAATACTTCCCACTAAGTGGATAAAGTTTATGAAAACACTAAACCAAGCACACAGTGGTATAACTGTGACTTGGCATGTTTTAGTCCTCAAGCACTAGTATATACCTTCCACCCCTTTTTTATATTTATTTTAGAATTAAAACACTCTCCACTATTTTATTTACAAAATAATGAGTAAATGTTTCTTCATTTGATAACAAATTATAAATGTGACCACAAATATATTGAGCCTCTAGTGGTAACAACTACTACATTTTTACTAGAGTAAGGTTAAATTGCTTGATCCCTAAACTAAACTAGCATCAGTTCTAAAATTAATGAGGGGATATGTTTATCCCATGCTTGTCTCCCACTTTCCTCTTTTTAAACACTCAATCTCATGAGTTCCTTTAGATTTTAGGATCTTGGGCATGACAACACACATGTTTCACTATTGAAGGTTATATCTTTCTATGACCTTTGTACCATGTTGAGATACTTATATTGCTTACATGTGTCTTGATAATTACTCATATATGACACAATGATACATGGATATATTATTATACTATGATGTGATACTGATACATATGGATGGTGTAGACTAATTCCCTTGTTTTATGCTCCATTGATGTTGTTACTCTACTACATGATAGGAAACTTTGTACTTGACTATTCTTTGTGGCCCTTAGGCCTTGTTTTATGTGACATAATTTATGTACCTTATTTATGACATTTTTATGTCCCCTTACATTTGTCCTTTGGTTTTTTTTTGTAACATCTTTATTTACCTTGTGTGCAGCCCTTGGCCTTATGCGTGACACTAAATTTGAGTTTGGTTTGTTTGTTGAGCATGCTGACATAAAATAATCCCATGATATATATCATGCACTTTTATTATGTATATGTATTCATATATCATTATAATATGTGCTTCATTCATTCATCTATATATACATAACACTTACATGTCTAACATTATGCATGTTACATATATGCCTTGATTGCCACATATATTACTACGATGACATATCCTCCACATGATAAAATGATATGACATGATGTTATATTTATACATAATATGATGCATTTAACTCTTATTCTAAGATGAGTAACTTACATGATACATCCCTCATTTTAAAATGGGGCATTATAATGTGCTTGTCATAAAGACATAAGCCTCCATGAAAAAAATAGATAAAAGTACAAATTTTAGAGATTTAGAATGGTTTAGATATCAGAGGGTTTAGACACATGACATATATTAGCATAGTGATATAGATTATAGGGTCATATTCCATGAAAATTCACTCACTTTAAAAATACTTGAACATATATTCATACACACTTGGGTGTGTATTCATGGGCATATGCACAAAATTTACAAGAATAAGCATTATAGGTTTTCATATACATAAATTTGACATACATATTTTCAAACTCAACATATAGATGCATATAATTATATATCAATTTACATAGATTTAGTGGGCATGATACTTATTCATGCATGCATACACATTTTCATATTCATGAGGCATGATATTTGTTCATTTGCACATACACAACATCACACTTTATAGTTCAATAGAAAATGGTTGTCATTCCATTGTACACTTATCAAATATGTGGTCATAATGGGGGCATGAACATTTTTCATTATATTTCAATCATGAATTATATTCTACATTGATTGAAAATACAAAATTAAATATGTGTTCATGATGGGGGCATGAACATTATTCATTTCCTTTCAATAATGCATTTTGTTTACATGGAATAAACTTGAGATAAATTATACAATTGAATCTATAAGCCATATGTAGATGTTGATTCAATTTCTTTGAGAAAACTTTCCTTGATGGTTCTGTCTTTAACTTGGGTAGTTATTTGGGTTATTACATTATGTACTTTTCCCACATTCATGGTAGTTGAGGCACATTAGTTACACAAATTTGGGGCACAGTCATCCCAATTCTCAATGTGCTTTAATAAAGAAGCATAATTTTATCTAATGATTCAACAAGGAATCATCATCTCCAACAAGTTTCAAAGGGAACATGGTTTTCACCAACACATTGGTGTACTCTAACCCTTTTTCTTTCAAATTTTAAAATATTTAGTTTCAAATGAAAATAGTTGATCTATGGAAATTGACTACATATAATAGTAGGTTTTTCTATTGAGTGACTTTTATAATTAGAGATTCATACCAAAGACAAAATGTGTTGTAAACACGTATATTTTATCCATTTACTCTAACAATTCCATTACTATAATAAAATGGGGGAAATTGTAGATACTAAAATCTGGTCTTCACTACTTGACAACGAAAATATTGACACACATTTACCATGCTTGACTTGAGCACTTAAATAATGTTATAGTTTTCCATTCTCTCACTATAACAACTCCACTCATTTTACTAGAATAAGGTAAAAAAATTAAACATTTATACAAATTTAATTTTCAAAATTCCATTATACTGAAACCATACATAGTGATCTTTAACTAAATACATTAGTTTATGCTAACCAAAATAGAAAGTTCAAGAGCTAATCTATTTAGATAATGATCACAAGATCATAAGATCAAGTATAATGTTGAATATATAAATGAATACTACATTTATTTCATAAAAGTATATTGACAAATTCAGCCACAATTGATATAATATTATATCCAACTATTGTAATGGTACATAAGAATAGATAGTATGGTTTCAGCATAATACATGTCTTAATAATATTTATAATGATATAATTCTCCTTGGAGTATAAAAGTCTCAATGAACTAAAATATCCATAAGTAATCATGAGTGTATTCACGAGTGAATTACTGTTGAGGGTAGGAAGAGCATCATCTGAGTGCTTTTCCACACCAACCATGGACCATCGATCCCCCACACAATCTCCCAACTAGGGAATGGCCCTGCCTTTATAGATGGATAGATAATTATGGTACAAAAATCAAGAGTTACAACTAGAATCCTTGTGATATAAGATAACTAATACATATATTATATCATAAATAAACTTGTTCTAATATGATATTGTACTAAACATGTAAACTAAATCAAATAGATGAAATGATGATCTTTAACCATAAACACTACTTTGGCCAAAGTTTTCATATAGTTATATGATCTTGAGGATCAGTCAATTTAATACACACTAATCAATTAGATTTCACCTTATTTGTATATTAGTCACACTAATTAAGTAAGTGGAATCTCTTTCACTTACTTGTTTGGGGTCATTAATGCAAGATTGGTTCGTATATTAAAAATATTAAAACTAATAGATTATTATGTGTTATTACAAGAAAGTCTCTAACAATAATATTTAGTCCATCAAATGTATCATATTAGCTTCAAACATTGAACTTATTTTATAGCATAATAAAATCAAATATTTAAACATTTTTTAAATTGTTATACCATTTAGGTAAAACAAGCATCATACTTTAAGTAAAATTGTTTACTTATAAATCTTCACTTAATTTTAATTATCTATCTAACATTAGTTAAAATCTCATTTTAAATTCACTTTATTTCCATATCTAAAAGTGCATTAACAAACTATTTATATACTAACTAATATTAATATGATTTGTATTTATTCATAACTACTGCTAATTTAGAAGTTCCTTTAAACTAATAAAGATACATATAAATTTAACCTTCATAATTCAAGTAAAAAATATGCCCAAACTTCCTAGTTCATATTCATTATCTAGTTGTATATGCATATGAGCATATGATATACTCAATTTAGTATAGTATATGGTATATTATTTATGAGTATCATGTATATTTTTAAATATACAATTAAAAATAAACAACTATAATAGTTTTATTTCCAATACTCCACAAAGATTAACCTTAGTTACTATAGCTGAGTTATTTTATTATAAATCCAACTAATAATGCATATAAGTATATGGTATACTCATTGAGGATAGTATTTTGCCTAAAATACTAAGTATCATGTATACATTGGTATGCATATTTAACATACAGATATATTTAATTTATCTCCAATATCCTAATGGGAATGAACTTTATTATTATGGATAGTCACCATTTCTTCAAACACAACAACCAAAACTTAAATGTTAATCAATTAAATAGCACACAGTCATAACTTTATACAGCCATGTACTTATATAAACATATCTAAAATTTGAATGGGTTTACACTTATATTTCAATAGTTTACAATAAAATCATTTCATGTTACAAACATAAATGTTTATGGAAGATTTACTTAACCATAATGTATTTACAAGAAATTCATTCCTTCTTTATATTCATACAAAATAAAACTCACTAATATAACCATAAAGAATAACCATTCAACTTACAATCTCCTCTTATGGTGAAAACACAATAAAAACACAGTGATATATGTAAATGTAAGAATCATAACTTAAGTATAACACAGATATATATATATATATATATATATATATATATACACACACACATATTCCCCTGTGTATATATATATTTTTATTTATCCCTAAATACAAGTTTCATAAATGAATCAAACTAACTTGTGTTATATCTGCCTACATTCTTCATAAATTTATTCATTATAACCCTATACACATGGTTGTTCTCTATATGGGTTTAAATTACAAAATATTGAGTCAGTTTATCATAAATGCAAGCCAATACATTGTATGAGGAAAGGAATGACTCATTGTACCCTATCCTAGGTTACAAAATCATGACTTGACTCTAACATAAGAAGAACCCAGTAAATTTGTTTATGAAAAGGAATGTTTCATTATATAATTTAAAAACTAAGTTCGACCTTTTCTTTCCAGTTGTACCCTAATTTGGGGTTTATTTTGAAAATATTTGACTTGGTTTAGACATTACAAAACTTTTTTCATAAATGCATAAATATTAAAATGATCCAATATCATTGTTAAAGGACTAAGTTAAAACTAAACTAGATTTTTATTTAAACTTGAACGGTCAAATTTCTTGATCATGAATCTAATCCTGGTATCTATATTAGGGTTATACTTCTTTCTAAACTCAACAAAAAAAAATTTAAAAAGCTTGCCCCTAATTTTTCCCAAATTCTCTAGTCACAGAATTCTAATAAAACCATCAAAAATTAACTATTTTAGCAACCGAAATAAGATTTTATAGTTATTTAACTAGGGTTTACTGAGTCATATATTTGGCTCTATGGATGGTCGAGCCATCCCCAATGCCAAATTTATGACCCTTAGTCTTTTATAATTTAAATAATTATGAAAAACATAAACCTTAAATAATTTATTAGTATTTATTGTTTTAATTACATAATATATATATATATATATAAACAACAAAACTTACCTGGTAAAGAAAATCATAGTGATGGTAATCTAGAATGTTATCTTCCAATTTTTCTCCAATATTTTATTTCTCCTCCAACTATCATGTACCCCCAGGCATATCATTTTCCCACTTTATTCTCCTGCATGCTAACAAACCTCTAAAATTCCTCCACCAAACTGAAAGTGAGCTCAATGAAGAGAGTCCATGCAACCCAAAACTGTAGTGTTTGTTTTGTATGATGATTAAATAGCTCAAGTCAATGTAAATTATCCCTAAATCAATAACTTTCCACCTAATGCAATCCTTTTAATTATAATTAAAATTTACTTCACAATATTCATTCAAACATTATAATTTCCCATAATAATATTATCTTAGCAAAAGGGTTATTTAAACATTAACAATGACTTTCACCAATAATCATTAAACAATAACTATTATTATTGACTTTGCATGATATTAGTGTATAGTTAAAAATTAACTAACACACAAAATAAACAAGTTCCCAATTTATCCCTTATCTTGCTCAACTTAATCATAATAATCATTATCCACTCAAAATAATTCATTTTCCCCTTTTATCTATAAATATGTTGGTTATAAACAAGACACTAATAATTTTGAAGTCATTCACATTCACTCAATTATAGTCATTTAAGGAAGAAAGAATGTTTTTAAAATTATTCTTACAAATACCAAAGACAATAGCAAGGATAAATAAATATCTTAAATCACACATTATAGAAACATCATCATGTGAATTAAGATAAGTAAATCAACACATATAAGAGTCTAAATCTCACATTATCAAACACATAACCATACTCAAGTACATAAAACATGATTATAACTAAAATCAACTATAAGATATCAAATCAATCAATTAATATAAAATCATATTATACTATTTGTGGTGCGTGTGTGTTCTCAATTTTCATTATTTCATCTCTCAACACCTCCATTTACACCACCCTCTTTGATGATGTCATCCCTCCATCATAGTCTGATGGACAGATCTATCCTACATCCACCTTGAAATAGTAAATGTAGTTAGTTTGTATCAATATAAAATCCATAATATACTATTATAATGAACTAAATAAATATGATCATCATATACATAACATATAAGTACATCTAACTCAACTAGTTAATGATCATACAAATAATCTACATATAATTTTCCATACATCAGTATATAAAATCTAGCTTAAAAAATAGTGATTAATCAAATAAATAACCATAAAATCCACTAATCAATAGGTTATCAAATCTAGAGAGGAATCAAGATGTAACACTCACACTTTCATGTTATCATATGAGTTAACCCTTATGTTATTAAACACCTACAATAATCTCACTATTTTTTTCAAACCTACCAAATATCCTGCATAAACATATTCAAACTCTCACTTCAATCTTCTATATGCATTTTAGTCCCACCATATTTAGTCAAATTCATTATTTGATACTAACATAATCTATGATGAGCCCATAAAATAGATCATTACATCCAATTAATGACCTCATTTCCCCTTAAAATTATTCCTTTTGAGTGGATTTGGATGTTCATAATAGAACTCATTATTTTTATTTGATGAGATAAATGCTTTTAAAGCTAGAGCTATGAAATGGATAAATGAGGGTTTTGATAACTAGGCCCACAACTAAAGAGAGGGTTTTTCATGATGGTCCCACAACCATACATTACAAGGCACAACAAGAGGGTTTTAAGGCTCCCAAAACCATACCATGTACAATAAAGAAGGTTTGAAGTCTCCCCCAACCTTAAAAATCATATCTAGAGGATTTTAAGGCTCCCACAACCATAACTAATGTAATAAGAGGGTTTGGAGGCTCCCATAACCTTGGTGAAACTTGAAATAAGAGGGTTTTAAGGCTCCCACAATAATAACACAATGGTTTAAGGTTCCCACAACCTTAGCATAATCAAGAATGTTACAAATAAATAAAACTTGAAGAGCTAACACCCTTTAATAAGACTTCTTTGAGACTTACCCTACATAACAAGGGTATGTTAGGAACAGAAGATATTCTTCCCCCTGAGACTTTTGCACAACCTCTACATAGTTGAGACACAGCAAGTGGGATTTTCTTCCCATTAAAACCAACAAGGTGGATTCTTCTATCATTTACTCTAATATAATAAGTTTTGGTTGGGTTTCTTATATCCACCGCAATCAAAACCATCTAAAATTGAGTACTATCCTCCATAGATTTGTTCTTCAACATAGTTTTTGCACATCCTCTATATAAAGAATAGCTAGAGGGTTTTAATGCTGCCACAACCATAAAAACATAGTAATGGGGTTTATTGGATCCCATAACTTGGGAAAAATAGATAATAAGAGGGTTTTAAGGATATCGCAACATAATATGCATGGAAGTTTCCCACAACCTTAGTAAAAACAAGGATGTTGCAAATCAATGAGATTCAAAAATTTGAATCCCATCAACAAGACTTCCCTAAGACTTATATGGTTGGAAAAAGAGTCTAATAGTGGCAAAAGATCTTTGACCATCAAAGACTTCCACACAAATTCCATGCATATAAAACACAAGTGGGATTTTCCTCCCACTGAATCCATTAATGGCTAATTTACAACAAAGACATAACCATCCCATCCTCAATAGTCTGGCCATAGTTTGAAACACCATAGCATTTTTTAACACCAAGTATGAGAAATATCCTTGAACTCTTGGGAAAACACCATAACCCAGAAGAGGAAAGGGTAAAATCCTTTATCATCCACTCTGGTAAGGCAAGTTTTTATTTGGTTTCTTCTATCCACCATGATAAAAATTTAAGTGAGGCTAAAAATAGTCCCTCACGTGTCTGGTCTTATATAATATTTTCTCCCATCCTTTGTAGACCTTGTGTGTAGCAAGTGACCATATATAATCACTCAAAAAGACCACCTCCCATGAACATGGTTCAACACTCTCAAATCAAACTCCATAAAGCTTTGTAAGGATTTATCCATCTTTCTCATTAGCCTTTAAACCCAAAATTGGCCAAATGGGGGCATCAATAGATTTCTACAAAAACCTAGATCCCTTTTATACCCACCAATATTAATTCAAACTATAAAATGAGTTATTTACCTTAGTTATTCTCTACAATTCATTGTTACATTTTTTACCATTGTATTCTAACATTTGAATGGGAATAAAACCAAATTTTATATACACATGTCATAAATGCTTATTATAGTCACAAAGCATGTTTTTTGTAGCAAAAGAACTATAAAGGAATAGTTCATAATATTTTTATAGATCCCCAACCTAGTTTTAAAGATCATTAGTTTGGCTCTAGAGATCACCAGTCTAGATCTGGAGATCCCCAAACTAGATCTGAAGACCTCCAATTAGCTTTAATGGATCACTTTAAGGATAGTCTTTTTTAATTATGGTAAAAATGGGTTATTGAAGGGGATCTACCCCATTACAAAAAGTAATCAGGCCTAGTTTTAAACCTATATAAGTTCAAAAAAACCTATGAATAGAACAAAACATAGCTTTAAGAACACCTATAGAAGCAAAATAGCCATAAAATAATAAGAACATAGTAACCCAGTAGACCTAAGAATGTGTACAATTTCACCCTTATAACACTTAAATCCATTTATTCTTAATGTTACTAAGCATTGCATCAATATTTTAAAATATTTTAGTGTATAAATTATTCTCAATAACTCCTTTCTACTTCTTATTACCTCTGCCTTGGTCCATAGTTTCTAGTTTCCTTTTAGAAATCACCTTTAAACCTTCCATATTCTAAATATAATTCTTCATAGATACAATGCTAAAATCTAATATCATCCTCAAATTATCTTTTAGAGCCTCATTTTCAAATATAATCCTTGATATTTATTCTCCCATACTTGCTATCTACTCAATTACCTCCATCAAATCCTATATTTGAAGGATAGTATGTTGTTACAAGGATGTGCATGCAATATTTGAAGAAGTTTTATACATTTTTGGAAACTATTTTGAATGTTATATATAGACTTTCCAAAACTAGTAATATATATTTATGTAATGTTTTCATAAGTGACTATAAATAATATGTTTATCTATGATAACTTAATAATATTAGATGGTTATAATTGATAAAGAGGTTGTAGCTAAAAGCATATCAATAATCACACAAGAAATTGAATCCAACACTTTCCACCGATTTTCCTTAGAAAGTGGAAAGGATGTTGTTATGATATTGTTAAAAAATAAGACAAGATATTAGCTAGAGTATGATTTTTTTAAGTTTTTTCTTTATCTTATGATATTTATTGTAAGATGTGGTAATATATAAATCATGTCCTTTTGATGAAGGTATCCTTACAACCACTTATGATGATAATTGAATTTCATAGGATAAAAAATATTGTAAACTAGAGTATTGCATCTTAATCAAGTAGTGTTACAGCCACTTATGAAGGTCCACCACCTCTTAGGAGAAATCTTTACAACATATATTAGGAATAAATAGGAGACAACATAGGAAACATAGTAAATCCACTAAATATGGTGGAAGCAGGTAGAGATCAACCAACAAAGAGAACCTTTGCCTATCATATTGTCCTAGATCTAAATGAAATTACTCTAATGAAAAATATATCCTTATTAATATTACCCACCTTTAGGTAAATGTCAACAAAATATCTCAACCAATTCTAATTTAAATTCAAGGTATTATGTTAGAACTATGACTATAAAAGTGATAATCAAAATTTGAAATTATTTCCTTCAACACTCAAGGATTTATCTATGATTTGGTTTAGGGTATTAAAACCAAACTCCATTCACACATGGGATGAAATGAAAAATGGATTCTTGGATAAATATCAAGATTATTGTTGGGTATGTGATAGAAAATTAGAATTATTATATATAAAACAAAAGGAAGAATGGAAGTCTATCTTAATCATTTCCTTTTTGTCCTTAGAAGTTGTGGATATGAATTAGATGAATAATTAAGGAAAATAATGTTATTGAAAGGATTGGATGATGATGTTCATAAATCCTTGAACCTGATGGGAAAAGGATATGTAAATAAACTTGGTCTTGATGATATTATTGAATTATGTAGGAATTATTCAAGGATAAAGGCTTGTATTAAGAAATTAAAAACATGAAAAGGAAGTAATGAGGTAATTTAGCTCATTAAGGATTTTGTAAATCTTAAAATAGACATCTTAGTACACTTAAACACCACATTAGATGGAATAAAAGAAAAATATAATGCCACAATTGAACCTTTAGCTATGTATTACCCAAGATGTAGATTGAAATATGCCCTCTAATACTATCCTCTTGATAAAATAGATATTTTTGGTCTTTGTGATGCAAATTATCATGATACAATAAATTATAATCTCATTCCCATCATAAAAAATAAACTAAAATAGAGTACCCAACCTAGGGAAGATCTCAATTATATCTCATAGAGACAAAGGAACAATTTATCTTACCTCACAATCAAAATTGGTTCTCAAGGATCCTTCCAATCCATGGGTGATGCCATGGGTTAGACCAACACCTCCATAACAGTGGGGATTATTAGCTTGGTATTTATTAGATTGGACACCATAACAAGCTTGGATGCTAAAGTAGAATCAACAATGATGGATTCCTCTACAAAATTGGCAATGGGTTCCTTAATAGACATATAATTAGCAAAGGAGGTTTCCACCTCAACAAACTTTGATGCCTACTCTTACCATCCAACCCCAACAAGTTGAATAAGTAAATCAAAAATAGTTACCTTCCCAAATTGTGGAAAACCCTAAGAATATATATGTAGTCCCTGTCTATGATATAAAATAAGAAGGAACCTTATGATTATATGACATATACTATGAAATGTTCAACTCAATTTAAGAAGAACATTAACCAATCTGTCTCCTCCAAACATCATAAAAATTCCCAAAGAGAAAGAAGAATAAGTCCTTCTCAATGAATGAACCAAAGGAAAATGAGAATATCTAAGAGAAGGAAAATTTTTAGGAAACCACTCCTCTTGTTTTAAATTAAGGTAAAAATAGGTTTTGAAGGGACCCTAAAACCCTTAACAAAAGGAGAAAGATAAAACATTATCGTCCACAGGCAAGCCTTAAGCTTACTTCATCAAAGTAACAAAACCAAGAAACAAAGCCCTGAAGCTAACAAACGAACAACCAAAGATAGACCCCAAGTTTTACAGAGACCTAGAAACTCCATAGTAAAAGTTCAAAAAACCAGGTACCAAGACCAGAAAACACAACCAACTAGCAGAACCAACAAAAAGAGCCAGAAACTATTCTTTTAGTTCCAATATCATCTTCACTGCTTCCTTACCTTTTACAATAGTATCCTGAATGGCAGCAATCACCTATGTAGATCCCTCTCGCATTGCTTTCTTTCTTGAGCTTTGTCTAGTTCTCTTGCTAGGCCCCTCTAAAGTTTTGATTTCCTCATTTGCTCTTTTTCCAATGTTGACAGCAGCAACACAAATGCTAGAGGTTACCTCCTCCATCTTTAATCTTCTTTCCTTTATGAGTTCCCTTAGGTTGTTCTCATAATCTTTGAGTCTTATGGGAATATCCCTCAACTGCTTTTCCATATTATTGATTTTGTTCCAAATTGCCTCTTGTTTACCCTCCATTGTTTCCATTTTCCTATTGATTTTCATTATCTCCTTATATGTCCATAAATCAAATTGTAGAGTAGCATCAGCTTTGCAATTGGCCACTCTAGTAGGTTCATCATTCTACCTTTTGTCACTCCTACCTTCTGTGTTCTTATTAGGATTGCTTCCAACTTTTTCATTATAGTCCTCCATTTCCATTCTTTTTTGTTCCTTTGTTTCAGCAGGACTTTCTTTTTTGTTACTTACTTCCTTTACTTGAACTCCCATTTCCAATATTTGGTTAGCAACCTGAACTAGATTTTCCTTTTCATTAATCGGATCAGGGTCCTCAGTAGATCATCTAGATCTTTTTGAATTTCCTCAAACACTTGTTGGTTTTCCTCAGACTCATGGTTACTATTTTCAGACTTTTCCTCTATAGTAATTCCTTCTTTCTCATTCTTATCTTGTGCTTCTTCTTCCTCACTGGAATTTGAATGCCCACTTTTTGTTCCTCCTTCCTCCTCCAGACTCTCCTCCCCAGTGTTTTTAGAGCTTTCCCACTCTATTTCCTCATCAGCGGTCTGGTTATTGAAGCTTGAGAGTTTGAATTTTGCTTTTTCATTCCCTTTTACTATTTCTTTCTTATTACTCCGTAAATCCTTATATTTTCTCAGATAAGGATTCTTTACAATGGCCTTATTCTTACAATGCCCTTCAATTATAAGAATTAACCCCTCATGCAGGATGGGACGAGATTCCTTTTTCTTATGTGCGAACAGACTTTGGAGCAAGGAAAAATGCAGATAAAAAGGAAAGGAGATTCTTACTTTGTGTCTGAAGTGATTGAGAAATACAAAGTGAAATTTGTGGACTCTTTTGCTTCTTCCATCAAGTATGAAGTACTCATAAATATAGCATAAGACATCCCTCCAGATGCCCTTAATCTACTCCAATTCAAAAAAATCTCCACTTTTTTCCAGCTGTTGCTCCTCAGCATCCATTTTAGGGAATTTTCAAAAAGCCTCATTGGAAATGCTTGTCTGCTTTGAAAATTTTATTCCCTCCATTGGAAGCCCCGTCACCTCTACTATGAATTCCTCTATGATATTCACCATAAATGCAAGGTAACCCTATCCAATCCAGTTTTTGAAAAAAGTTGTTGTGATATGAGGTTTTGAGCCATGAAGCCGTATCATGTAATTCACAACCTTTCCTCTCTGCAGAAGACATCTTATTTTGCTCTCCACTCTTCACAAATTTGGGTTCTTGCTTCCTTGGTTCTCCTTTCCTAGGCCATAAATCTCCTTTAATGCCTGTCCTCTGTCAGCTAAATAATACTAGACTATTACTAGTTTGGAACAGAACTCGTCTATATTTTGGCACGTTTTGAGTCCTCCTCGTGTACTCTAGAACATTTCTATTCAATGAGTGTATATCTTCCTCCATGGATCCACTCCCCCAAATCATTAGTTTTTTATTCCATTCTGATCTCTCCCTCTTTAGCATGAATTGCATCATGATGAATGAGCACTCTTAGATCCATGTTCTTGTTTAATGTCTCCTGCCAGCTCGCCTTGTGTCCAACTCAAACTGCATAATTTGTTATCCAATCAACAACTCCATTTGCTTCATGGTAAGTATGGGTAATAGTGATTTTCACCAATACCATTTCCTAAAAGGCTCAAAAAAATAACAAACAAAAGTGAATTTGACTAAGTCCAAGAACTAAAGAAACTAAGCATTGAGATATCACTACTATAATCGATAAGAGACATCCCTAAGCTTAATATTATCATCAAAGGTTTGTGTGTCAAAAACTCTAGGGAGAATAAGGTAGTATCCCAAAACCATACAAGTAGATGTTAAGCTTGTTGACCTCTTAGCATGGAAGTTACTTATACCAAAGTATGGAGACCTTATAAGTCCAATAATCATAGTATCCATAGGAAATAAAAAAATACATATTGTATTAATAGACTTAAGAGCTGATATTAATGTAATGAAATTGAATACATCAAATCACTCTCCCTAATCAATGTACAACTAACTACTATGATCCTATAGATGGTTGACTAATCAATTTCCAAACTAGAAGGGGTTATAAAAGATGTCTTAGTTATGGTATAATCTTGGAGTATCTTTTATATTTTATGATAATCCAACTAGAGAGTAAGAATTTAGGTTATACACTAATCCTAGGAATCCAATGGTTGGCCATAGTTGTAGATTTAATAGATTTCAAGTCTAGAGATATGACAATTTAAAATGTATTAAAAGAAAATAAAATATCTTTATATCCACCTAAAATCCATATATAGATTACTTAGATCAGTATGGGTAGATGAACCTAAGAAAAATGAAAATCATGCAAACAATCTATAAGAAAATTTAACAAATTATATAAAGGTAGATAGTCTAGCTCTATAGATCATTGGTTCGGCTATAGAGATCATAAGACTAGTGCCATAAATTTCCATAATGTCTATATAATGTTGTCAAAATATTTATGAGGACACTCATGATGAAATTTTTTATCACAACTATCTCCAAAAGAGTATTGTTAGCTAGGCACAAAATATTCAAGGATCCTTCCTTTCAACTTTTTGTTACCCATTAATAGGTGTAATTTCATAAGGAGAGTCATTATTATAGTAAATAACCACCTTCCACATGCTAAAACCTCATCCCTGATCCTTGAAATCCTTGATGAGTGAATTCAAGAAAGTAAATTTAATCTATCTAGGGAAAACCAAATTGTGGCCCAACAAGGAAAGATGTTGAACATAAACAATTCGTTAGTTGATGAACAACATACCAAGTTATTTGACATATTGAAAATTCACATAACATATTTTGCTTAATAATACACTGATATAAAGACATCCATCCAAGTGCATGTATACATCACATTTACACTGAAAACATCAAACCAGTTAAACAACCTCAAAGAAGGATAAATCCAATAGTAAGAGACATGGTCAAAAATGAAATTGAAAACTATTGTAGGTAGGATTCATATATCCAATCTCAGATAGTGAATGGGTTTCACCTCTATTAATAACACCTAAAAACCATTTAAAATTCATAATATGTATATATTATAGGGAACATAATAAAGAAACCATGAAATATTATTTTCCCCTACCCTTCATTGACCAAGTCTTGGATAATCTATCTAGGAAAAAGTACTTTTCCTTCATAGATGGATTCAATGGGTAAAACCAAATAATATTATCTCTTTAAAAATAGGATAAAACCACTTTCACATGTCCTTAGGGGATGTTTGTATATAGATTTTTACCCTTTGGACTGTGTAATGCACCAACCAATTTTCAAAGAGCATCCCTTGTTATATTTATTGATCTCATCAATGACTGTATTGAAGTATACATGGATGATTTTAAAGTACATGAAAACTCATTTGATGAAGCTTTATGAAACTTGGACAATTTATTAACCAGGTGTGAACAACATTAATTATCCTTAAGCCATGAAAAATATTTGATGATGGTAGATCAAGGGATTATCTTAGGTCATCATATCTCACCTCAGGGAATATAGGTTGACCCTAAAAATATTGAAGTCATTTCATAATTTTTTACATCTAAAAACCAAACTAATATCAAGAAATTTCTAAGTCATGTAGGATATTATAGGTGTTTTTTTGAAGATATGAGTAAATGTTTCGCACTATGTTTTCCTTTCTCACCAAAGATGGCGTATTTATATGGACTGACGAATGCCAATAGGATTTTGAAACAATAAAAGAGAATTTAATTTATTTCTAGTCTTGAGAGTACCCAATTAGGAGCATCCATTTCACATACACATTCATGCCTCTTAAAATTCTATGTGGGAAGTCCTTAGGTATAAATATGAAGAAGGTAAGATGTATGCTATCTATTATATTAGTATAAACCTAATTCCTACTGAGAGAAACTATAAAACCAATGAAAATAATTTCCTTACTATCATTTATGTTATGAAAAAAAAATTCACTACATTATTGGATATAAAATATTCATCTATAAAGGTCATTTAGCCATAAGATATCTCATGAATAAGTTAGTAGTAGGAGGTACGATCATTTTATGGCTAGTACTATTGTAGGAATTTGATATAAAAATCATTGATAAGCTAAATAAAGCTAATGTAGTTGATGATGTTATATCAAGATTGAATGTTTCAAGAGAAGATGACCCAATGAAGGATAATTTTCCAAATGAATAATTATTCACAATTTTAGCACACTCACCTTGGTTTATTGATATGGCTAATTATCTAGCTATAAGAAAGTTCTCCCATGATTTCACTCATAAACAAAGGAAACATTTGATCATAAATAGTGCTAATTATAAATGGTTTAATAAAATATTGTCAAAATGTAGACATGATTTAGTGTTTCATAGGTGTGTTCATGAAGATGAGATCTATGATACCTTGAGATCATATCATAATGAGATAGGAGGAGGTCAATATTTAGCCAAAAGGGTTTAGATGTTATTGGCCTTTACTTCATAATAATTAGAAGATTTTTGTTTGGAAATATGATCCTTGTCAAAGGATGGGTAAACCTACATTATCTAATAATATGACCTTCCATCCTCAAGTGGCATTAAGGCCCTTTGAGAAATGAGGGTTAGATTTAATTTGTCCCATTGATCCAACATCCCAAGGAAAGGAATACATCTTAATATTTATTGATTATGTTACCAAATGGGTATAATTTCAATATTTATCATTTGATCATAAGGAAAAGGTTGTTAATTTCTTATACAATAGGATTTTGTAATGCTTTAGAGCACCTAGAGCCATAGTTTCATATCAAGGACCTCAATTTGCATCTAATATGATTAAAATTTTCACATAGCACTATTATATTGCCCATAAAAATTAATAAACTTACCATCCTTAAGCCAATTGTCAAGTTGAAGTCACCAATAGAGAATTAGATAACATCTTGACAAATATAGTAGGAATATTAGCCAAGCAAGCTACATAAAATAGTTTGGGCCTATAACAAAACCTATAAATCCACCACAGGTTTTTATCGATATGAAAATAATTTGTTACTTAAGTATGCATAGAAATAATAGAAGCAAAAAATGTAATGATTTTCTTCAATTGAATGACATTAAGGAAATATAATTTAAATAAGGATATTGAGCCTTGTTATTTTATTTAAAATACTAGCATTTTAAAGATAAACTTTGCACTAGATATGAATATTTTTTTTAATTATTACCAATTAATGGCAACAATAAGACACTTTGGGTAAATGGACACAAATTTAGATTATACCATCAACTTCCTAGCAAAGAATAATTCTAAAAGAAAAATCAATTATTAGGAATAACACATATTGGTGCTCACATTATATGGGTGTTTTATGTGGATGTAAGTTATTAATAATGTAATGTATGAGTTTTCATAAACAAATCATATAAATATGTTTGGGTAAAATATATTATGTGAGAATAACATGAGATATAAAAATTCACTAGTAGATAGGAGATAGAATGAGAATTAATAGGGATAAGTTTAATGGAATAGTCTTAGGGATTGGCATGATTCCTCATTTGTAGGTGATGTTTGTCTATATATATGCATTTTCCTTGGTGAATGAAAAAAGTAATTATGATAGACCAAAAGCTACTGAGAGAAATCTCATTCAATTTTTATCATTGGTATCATAGTAGGTTCCCTTGGACCTCTATGTTTTCCCTTCACTCATTGTTTTTGCATCAAAATGGCTTAGTGGCTATACATTGTAGCCCATGTGTAAATGTCATTTCTGATCATCCACACCTACTTTCATCTTATCAATAACTTACAATGTAGACCATGTGTAAATTTTATGATATTCATCACCCACCTGTATTCTCCTCTCTTATTCCATGTTGTCCACTCTATTCATAGTTTTCATCTCCTTTTTGTCCACTATTTGCATACAAAATAGAAAAAATAAAAAATATTTGTCTGTATTTTTCTTACATTTTATTTCAATATGAGGGTTTGACATTACTTTAGAATTTTATCTATGTATGAGGGTATTATTTTATTATTCTTGCATTGGATCTTATATTTGCATGATTTGTTCGAGTTTTACTTAATATTGGAGTAGTCTACAATGTTGGTAACTCACAAGTCAACTAGATCTTTAGTTGTGACTTAAATAAGCTTAGCATCGATGACTCTATGACTCATTTTATTTGATGGAATGACTCAACTTAAACATTATCTCGATGGTTGAAAATAATATAACTTGGTATAGAGTCCCCTCTAGATTTTAATCCCCTACTTCAAGCATTCGATGCAACAGAATGATGAATGAAATATATCATTCAAAGAAATTCATGATCTCTCAACTTCTCACACATACCCATGACCTATCCTCATAAATGACCTCCTCCATGGCTCATTCCAATGGATCCTTAAAACTTGCCCTTGGCTGATCTCCATGGCATTTCAACTTCACTCTCATTGATGGATCTTTGTCTTCAAACATCCCTCAGTGATTTTCTCCACCTCCAAACCCATGATGTTACACTCCTTTTATGTTTTGGCTAGTGATATTAGGTTTAAGTTGTGGTTTTATTTGAGTTTTTTATTTGGTATTTTATTTTATAATGTTTAAGATTTATTTAATTAGTTTTTCTCTATCCAAACTGCCATAGTAACACTACCCACCGCCAAAGTTTTTGAACCCACTATTTATTTTATCCATGGTTTTCTAAAACTATTTCATGTGGTTTTGGCCTAATGGTAAGTGATTTATATGTTGGGTAAAAGTATTAGGATGAAATTCCACATTTTTGTTTATAGTTTGTCAGTTTAAATATTTAGTATATTTTAATATGAAGTCTTAATATTTTTTAAATTTTAGTAATTAGGTTTTTAATGTTTTAATTTTTAATATAGCTTCGTTTCATATTAAGTCAAGTTTGTTTTGGATATTATATTATTATTTTTTTATTAGGTATTTTTTATTGTCATATATATATATATATATATATATAAGTTTTTTATTTTCATTTTGTTTTATACTTTTATTTTTTGTTAATTTGTTCTTTTATAGTGTTTTGTATTCAATGAGTCGAGTCAAGTATTTAATTAGATATATATATTTGTCTTGTTTCTTTGGTCATTTATGTATGTATGTATGTATATGTATGTATGTATATATATATATATGTATGTATGTCAGTGTATATAATATATATATAAGCATTTTTTTATTTTCATTTTGTTTTATACTTTTATTTTTTGTTAATTTGTTCTTTTATTAGTGTTTTTTGTATTCAATGAGTCGAGTAAACAACTAATATAAGTAGGTTTGGGTAAATTAGATTGTGTGAAAATAATGTGAGCTATAATAACTCACTAGTAGATATGAGATAGAATGACACTTAATAGGGATAAGTTTACTGGAGTAGTATTAGATATTGGTATGATTCCTCCTTCATAGGAGATATCTGTCTATATGTATGCATTTGTCTTATTGAATAAAACAAGTAATTCTAATAGACCAAAAATATTGAGATCAATCTCATTCAATTTACATCATTAATCTCAAGCATAATTTGGTTATATAGAAGAACCATGTTCTTCTATCATAACCAAAGAATGAGATTTGAGTCCAATAAAGGAAGAGGGTTGAAAACTAGTAAATGGAAATCTTCTTCGAAAAAAATATAAAAAATATAAAATACAATAAAAAATAACTAAAAAAGTTAAACCTAGTAAATTTCAACTTTTTCAAGATACAAAGCAATAAAAATACAATTCTTGACTTGTGACTAATTTATGTGTGCATCTCATCCCAAGACACGTTGTAGAAACTGGAAATAAGGAAAACCATGGGTAATCTAAAGTATATATATTTAATTTTTATATGATTAGGATTAATTTTGAGTTTTATATTTACATTTAACATCCACTTTCCAAAAATGGGTCTTATAGGAAAAAAAAGGATCTTTTTTATACCAAAAAGGGAACAAAAGGTACATACCATTTAAACATCCTTTCAAAAAATCTAATATATCATGTCATTCAGGATGATACAATAAAAATCACTTATGAAATTAAAAGGTACTTGCAAAGGGTGCTTATGACAAGAACTGATTTGGCATAGACAAAGAGTCAAACTTGCAAGGAATGAATAGGATGGTGATAAAATTGGCACAAGAGGAAGGAAAGGGATAAACTTGAGAGACCTCACATCTCCCCACACAAAAATAATTCCTATCATCCCTAAACATTTCCAATCATGCTCACTAACTCCAGCTTTAAGATATTTTGTGAGCTTGATGATCATTTAGAAATATTTTCCAAAACTATTTGTAGTTCTATTTTTCTACAAGTTTTCTATGTAAAAACCTTTCTAATTATTATCTCACCTACTTAATAAATGTTAATATAAAGATATTAATATCTTTCCAAGTTCTAAAAATGGGAAAGAAGAAGAAATCTAAGCCTAAGTCAATACAAATTCTCCTTCGAGATGAAGCAATGGCAAAAGTTTTTTGAAAAAGAAAGTTGGTTGAAATTCCTTAAAAATTTCATGGATATGGTGAACTATTGTTTGATTATTTCATCATAAATTTATAAGGTGAACATTATAAAGTGAAGGGGATTAATATACCAGTGATCATCTCCATCATTAGTCAATTTTTTGGGATCCCTGAAACATGAATGCATATCTAAGGTTAGTTCACATTCAAAGATTTGATTTATATTTTACATGTATAAGGAGAGTCTATGCCTAAATTAATTATTAGCCCACAAAATATAACTAAATGGATAGATATAAAATTCTTATAAAACCTTGGAATATTTTATACTTCTAGGCAGTCAAATATTTCACTTATGATGGATAATATGGATCACTATGAAGAGATGCCATAAAATTTTCAAATTGTTCTCAGACATGAGAATGAAAAACCTGAATGGAGAATAAATTTTCCTTATTTTATTTAAGGTGCCATTAAATTTATGGTATATAATTTTTTTAACATGTTTCATCAATTAGACACCATGGATTTATTTATTTGATATGTCATCATCACTTTTTGAAGAAGGCAAACATGAAATTCCAAATGAGAAAAAGCTAACGCAAAAGTCCAAAATTAAGAGGAGGCCATTATATTATCTCTTACACCTAGGTTTGGCCTTAGGTAAGAAGATAAATTTGTATAACCATCTCCATAACTAGTCAAGAGGAGAAGGGTAAGAAAAATAGAGACCTCCATAGTTACCGTAGAGAAATTTTTAGAAACTACTACAATAACCACTCCTATAATGGAAATTTATGATGAATAAGAATTTTTTTGGGGGATCTCTCATCCTAAAGTCTTAAAAATAATTAAAATAATAATAAATACTCCAATTAAGTATTTTCAACCAAAATATTTGACATGAAGATAAAGGAAACTCATCTTTTCTAAGTATGACCTTGAGAAGTGATAGGATGTTCCAGAGATCCTTAAAAGGACAACTAGGAGCAACATGTTTGATCCATGGAAGATTTGGAGGAAAATATAGAGGAAGAAAGAGTCATGGAAGATTCTTAAATAGTGATAAAATAACTTATAGCCATGGTAGAATATTTTATAGTTAAGGAAGTAGTGTAAGAGCTCCCTCAACCTTCTTCATCTAAATCACCTTTGGATAAAGGAAAATCCCCAATTTTAGAAAAATATGAGCAACCTTATAATCCTAATTAATAAGAAAAAATATTGTAGGATATGGCCTTATTAAGATTTAAATCACCCATAAGACAATAAGATGGGAAAATAAATTTCCTTAAATAAGTACTCAAAGGTAAGGAAGAAGTTATTTCCTCTTTATAGCAAGAGTTAGAAGATACTAAGAATTAGTCTCTTAGTAAAGATAGTGAAATTATTCAATTAAGGGAAATAACACCAACTCTTATCCCAAGTAGACCATGATGTACAAACTCAATTGTCTTATAATGACATTATGGCTACTTGGGAGGAAACATGTCAAACCTTGAGAGTTGTTAAGGAAGAAAATAAAAATATCAAGAAGGAACTTGAGGAAGAGAGAAAATAGAAAGAAAAGGTAGAATCTATGTTGCACAAAACATGTGAGGTAAGAGAAAATCTCATTGCTTGTAGATGATCTACTTTTGGGTATAAACTCTTTCTATAAGAGTAATTTTATAGATGTTAGCTATTGAGGATCTCATGTGAATTGACTTATGACCTTGAGGATGATAAATAATTTATGGAAGCCTACCACTCTAGTTCCCTTAAGAAATAGAACC
The DNA here is from genome assembly GCA_037957365.1 of Torreya grandis. Lineage (NCBI taxonomy): Eukaryota > Viridiplantae > Streptophyta > Pinopsida > Cupressales > Taxaceae > Torreya > Torreya grandis. Next base: position 804,038 of record JARHVA010002973.1, read on the forward strand.
TATTATGTGAGTTCTACTTGTGTAGCATCCTCCTAAGACACATTTCATCATTTTTTATTAAATTTATTATAGGAAAATTTCAAATTGTATATTTCATCTCTACCTTAAAATATTAATTTCCTAGAGTGATAGGATAGAATAGTATTCTATACAAGTCAAAACTATTAGGTTTTGTATGAGGCCTGAGTTCCCTAATCTAGAGAATCTCAAAAAAGCTTTCTAAAATATTTTGGATAATCCACTGATTAGAGAGAAAGATCCAAACATCATGCATACATGCATTACTAATTTTAAAAGTTACACTCAAAATAATTTCAATTAAACCCTTGATGCATGTGATCTAACTTGGGATACATTGAGTATCCCTTTGAAAAGAAGGGAGGTCATTTCTCCCACTAATATCATATGGTGTTTTAGAAGATATAGAGCCATCATTGATATGATACAATAGTTTGGATAGACGTATGGATAAGAATGGATTGGAATGAGGTATAGACCACTATTAATACTTAGCCTTATATCTCTATGCAAAAACACAACTCAAGGATTAGAAAATTTTTAAAGATAGAAGGCACATGTCAAAGCATATGAAGGTTATGACATCCCAACATAATTTCATTGGGATACATAGTATGATATTGCATTTATGACCTCATTAAGAAACTAGGAGACATGGTGTAAAATAGAAAACAAAGGAGACCCTAGCTTGTAAGAGGACTTAAAAGAAGTAAAGTGTGGGGGAAATGATGAGCCCATAAAATGGCTCATTATATATAAGTAATTACCTCATCTTTTCCCTAAAATTATTCCTTTTGAGTGGATTTGGATGTTCATAATAGAAATTATTGTTAGTTCAATGTAGAAAATGAGTTATGCAAGTCATTGTTACCCATTTTACCATTTTGCTCTAACATCTACAAGGTAAACATACCATATTTTGTATAAATAGGAAATAAATATGTACTATAGTCAAAGAGAATGTTTTTGGTAGAAAAATAACTAAAAAGGACTAGTACAAACCACTTCTATAGATCTCCGTCCTAGCTATAAAGATCATCAGTCTAGCTCTGAAGATCCCTAAAATGGCTTCAAAGATTTAGTAGGATCACTTGAAGGATAGTATGTTGTTACAAGCATGTGCATGAAATATTTGAAAAAGTTTGATACATTTTTAGAATAAATGTTTTAACCTTTTAGGGTTTTATTATTTAAAACCTAATCTTAGATTAAAGTGGTGGGTATATTGTTAATCTTAAATAAAATTGCAATTTATTGATTCTATGTATCTTTCCAAAAATAGAAAATACAAGAAGTTAGACTTATATGTATATACATAAAGTTTCTTAAGGATATGAATACTAGATATGATTGAGTAGATAGAGAGGAATATTTCAAATGTAGACTATTTTTTGACATCTAACTTTGGACAATAACTCCCCCCTTAGGATAGTAGTACCATGTGGTGCTAGTGTCTAAACCTAGTGCTAGTATCCCTCTTATAATGGTTATTTGTAAATTTTAGAGAAGCTGAGAGAGTTCTTATGGGTTTTGTAGGTGGTTTACTATCATGTAAGGCTCATCTATGTTACTTTTTGGGTTGATTCTTCTCCAAAACACTAATGAATACCTACACATATAAAATAATGAAATAATTAATTAAAAAGGAAAGGAAAAACTAGGTTATAGGATGTTACAATCGCATGGAGAAAAACCCCTATTATCCTAACCACTACCTACATTAAGCTCAATGATAGGGGTCTTAGATTGCATGTAATACTCCCTTTAGGGAATGTGCACCATCAACTTGCATGATATTCTAGGACGAATTTTTCCTAGGCCCTTATTTGATCAAGCATGTAAATGTCTAGGTGTGAATGCTAAGTAGCATACAGAGTATTTGAGTTATACTATTGATTAATTTTATGTAATAAGTGCCAAAATAGTAAGTGTTAGATGTAAAATGTCTTGTGAGGCTCTATATATAGGAATATCTTTGTTTAGGATATAATACCTTGTTCAGTGGCTGACAAGCCATGAAAAAGATATAAAACAACATAAGGGTCATGGAGGGTTCAGAACTCAAACATGGGTAAAAGGGCTCATCGAACACTAAAGGAAAAAGTGGATAGTAACACTATGTGGCACTACTATCTTGAAAATGGTGTTAATGTCTAAAGGCTCAAAATAGATCAAAATTTAGGGATGATAGGCTAGGGGCCCCTAAGACTAGGAAAGGTGACCTATGACTACTAAAAGTGTCAAGACAATGAGAAAAAGGAATTATAAAGGTCAAAAAACTTAAGGTGACCATGTGAACAAGGACTATAACCATCATTAAGATCATTGTGTTTGTGTTTGATTGACCAAATTAGGGTATTTACATTTACCCTGCTTTTATTATATTAATGTAATGAAATGGAAGTATTATAGTAAAATAAAATATAAATGCATAATTGTACTTACATATGTGAATGTAATTTATGTTTGGACCACTTCTTGGATAGATAAGTGGATAAGAACTAGAGTGTAATATGTAAAAGGAAGCATATGCAGTAAATGCCCCTTATACTAAAACTAAGTTTATAAATTGAATATAAGGATAAATAAGACTCGCTTGACCCATTTTGAATCTGTGTACTATAAACTAAATGCATAGAGAAATAAGGCTTTCTTACCTCACTCAAAATTTGAGTAATTTAAAATAAAGGTGTAGAAAAACAAGGCTCACTTTCCCCCAAAATGAATCTAAGTAATGTAAATTGAAGGTGGGAAGAAACAAATCTCACTTACCCCACTCTAAATCTAAGTAATGTAAACTAAGTTTGGTGAACTACTATGGATCAACCATTGTAGATAGCCCTATGACCCAAATTGATGAAAACTTGGTGATGATACTAGTGATGATAGTGGTGAAAATATTGGAATAATATAAAAACTTTGAAAATGGGAACTAACAACATTCACTCTACATCACACCCCCTAATCCTAATATCTAAGTGATGTAGTTGTATATCTAAATATCTGAATAAACTAGTATACCTATGTAGAGTGTACATATGAATATATGTGTAAACCTACATAAAAACCTCTATAGAGATGTGCATCTATATATCTAAAAATATGTAACTCTAGATTCCTATGTAAACTTGTGTAGACCTATGTGTCTGTATATCTAAAAATCTATAACTTTGAATGCTTGTGTAAACCCATGTAGACCTATACATCTATATAATTTAAGTAAGTTGTGTAATTAAATGCCTATGTAAACCTATGTAGACCTATATGTATATATAATCTAAATAATCTATGTAAATTAATGCCTATGTCAGCCCACATAAACCTATATGTCTGTATAATTTAAATAAACTATGTAACTGAATGTTTGTGTAAACCTGTGTAGACCTATATGTTTGTATCTCTAAAAATTTGTGACTCTAGATGCCTACGTAAACTTGTATAGAACTGTATGTATGTATAGTCTAAATAATCCATGAAACTAAATGCCTATGTAAACTTGCATAGCCTTGTATGTCTATATGTCTAAAAATCTATGACTTTGGATGCCTCTATGTCTAGAACTTTGAATGTACCTCTGTGTATCTAAAGTAATCCATGCATATTTTCCCCCCATTTTGGTGACATATCTGATACTTTGATGAATATATGTGACCAAAAATGATAAGTATTGATTTTTTTGATGTTTACTTGGCAATTATGAGGTTGTATTAGGGTTTAATAATATATTGATTGTGTCAGATTTTGATAACTTAGTGTGTAGTTGGATAGGTATTTGGTCTATTATATGGTTAATATAATATAATTTTTTTTGTCATTTTGTAGGTTATAAAAGGATGAAAGGATTGGTTTTACCAATATGGGATAGAGTATATTAATATCAAGTCCCATGTGCAAGAAACGGTTTGTGAATCAGAGCTACGGTTCTTGAGATATGGCAAGATGAAAATAGTTGTATTAATTAGAAATTTTGGCACATAGAGGTAACCTTAATTAGGTGTCATTGATTAATTTATGACTTTAATAAGTGATTTTTAATTATTGACAATTCATTTGTATCATTTGATTGGGAAAAAGTTTGAGTCTAAGAGATATAAAAATGATAAGGAGATAAGATGCTAGGTTCTCATGCTAGGTTCACATGATATGAGGAGGTCAAGGCACTTATTCAGGATGGGGAGGAGGTTCACCTGGTAAGGTGCCCTAATTTTTCCTATTTTTATCATTTTAGTTATCTATATTAGTGATTTTTCTAGAAAAAGGTTGTTTTTGGCCAATTTTACAAAAGGTGGCACTATTGTCCCACTCTAGGTGCTAGTGTCCTTTTTTTGGTGCTATTGTCTAGAGTGTAGCACTATTGTCTAGTGCCACTATCCTCTAAGTAGTGCTAGTGTCCAATAGGCCCCATATATGGTGCTCAACATTGTTTACTAGTTCTTGATTTTTATTATTTTTTCTAGTATTTTTTTTTATGATGATATATTTGGTTGAAATTTTTGCAGGTTGATACCCATATGAGGGAATTCCATGTTGGTTAGATGATGGAGACTATCTAGGGTTTGACCTTATTTGAGGTATAAATAGATGTGCTTGATAGATCAAGGTTGTGATATGTGGCTTTCCTAGAGCCAATGCTCTAGGATAAGCATGTGATCATTTCACTATGTGAGAGTTAGAATGTAACTATGTGTACATTCTGGATACTAATAGGTGAGATGATTATGACATTGGAGGATGTATATAACATCTTACAATTACCAATTTATAGGCATCAAGTTGTATTATAGGAGGCTACTATTGTTTTAGCTATATAGAGAGCATCTAGGTACTTCTATGCTATAGTTTTAGGTAATCACCACATAGGTAGTCAAAGTGACATATTATTGACATTGATTTTTATGTCTAATGTTCCATAATTATAGAAGTTTCTAGATATGCTATTGTCATCATTTATTATCATGAATGGGAGTGGTGTCTCCATTTCATATAGGATACATGAGATAGTATATGACATTGAGCATCATGGCATAGTATATTCTTGGGTTCAAACCATGCTAACTCATCTATATAGGGACATGTACCACTTTACATAGGATATAATTGGAGTTATCAATTCATTGACATTATTGCATTGTTGGGCATACGAGCACATAGCTATGAGTAAGCTAGTAGCACATCCACAAGATGGATGGTCTCACTCATAGGTATTTATAGCTAGATGGAATAGGATAGGGTAGCTCTAAGGAGAAGTAATACCTATTATCAGAGGTTATTAGATAATTTGAGAGTAAAGGACATTGTCTATAGACTTTATAGGGGTTATCAGGGATGGCTAGAGGATAGCACATAATTGAGGTGGATTCAAGTGAGTTGTTGGATATATGATCAATGGGATAATGTATATGAGTGATTTTAGTATGAGATGGTTACTCAATAGTTTAGTGTCATACAGGATATTCCCCCAATATTGATAGTGTGGTTGAGGAGTTATTGGGCTCCTATGAAGTTAGGAAGTAGTCTTACGCCATCGATTATGGAGCTAGATCTTATACTAGTGATAGAGTAGGATCTAGAGATTTAGGTATAAAATATGGATGATGTTGGAGTGATTGAGACCTATTCAACTTAGTGGAGTGAGCACAAGTGGGCACCTCTATTCTTGAGATATGAAATGGTTACAGAGGAAGTAATGGATGTAGAGCCCCTAAGGGATATGGATGGTAAGTTAGATAATTTTTTTGTATGTTCTATTTAATTTTGATCATGTGTTTAGATATAATAATATTCTTATTAATTATGTGGAAACTTGTAGGTATGTGAGAAGATGATTATTGGGAGGTCACCATCAATTCAGCATTTCATGAATTGACACAACATAATCCATATGATGCTATGGATGATGGATTTTTGGAGAAAGCCACCAATTTAGTTGGAGTACATGCTCATTTATTTGATCATGTGATAATAGTTACTATGGCATATAGGTGAGTAGTAATAAATAGAGATGAGTTACATGCAAGGCTATAGAGGTGGATTATACCCTCTCTTGATGCTCTAAGTGGGGTGAGTAGTCATATAGTAGAAGACTACATATGAGTTCATCGAAGATTACATTGAATGTAGGGTCGAGTTAGCTATGTACCAAGAGAGAGAGTAGGCATAGTCATATATCAAGGTCTTATGTAGATAGTGGGGCATCTATTTCTAGTGTTGATTTGTCTGAGATTAAGAATAAGGGAGTTAGTCCTAGTTGTCATGTTTGCATCATTGAGTGCTGCATCATATTTGTACTGAAATGATGTTATGAGTCATATATAGAGATGGTTGTTATGTAATTTAGCATTGTTTATTGGCATCTAGATCTGGTTAGATTGTGTAAATTTTTATGTGTTTGAATTTGGTTATTTTTTTGAAATGTTTGATGTTTGAAATTTTGTTTCCATTGGAGTAATGTTAATTAATTTTTATATGTGTTATGAATGCTTTAGGCATATGTGTAGGAGATTTAAGTTTTTTGTATTGGTATATGGTGTTTGTTTCTTAATTATTTATATCTCATAAGATGTGTGTTTTTAAACCCTATGATGGTGAGATTCCCTATCTGAACCCTAATGGCATGGAGAATTAATGAATATACTACTCATATTGTGTTGTTGTAGACATGGACTGTGAAATTAGAACTACCTATGATGCACTACTAATGGATAATTGTGTAGAATTTGATGCAAAATTATTGATTGATTGTCACTTTAAAATGACACTCTGAGTTGCCAAATTTCTTGCAAATATTTTAATTGGTATTCAAACTGAAGTTGGATTCTAATCTCTATATTGATTGCCCTAAATACTTATCAATTTTTGAACTAAAAATGTAGCCTTGGGTTGATATTTATTCCCAAATATCTTAATTTTTGTACACATGAGGGGTGTATTATGAGCTCTGTAATTATTTCTAAATATTTTGATTAGTGTTTATACCAAAATTGTGCCTTTAGATCTATAGTTTTTCCCAAATATCTTAATCAGTGTATGCACTAGAGGTTCATTATGAACTCAATGAAATGGGTTACAATCATTATTGAGGCTATGATGTATGAGATTGATTATAAATAGGTGTCCTAAAAGTCACAGGGATTGTATGATGAGTAACTAATGGTTTATTAAAAGGAACACCATGGGATAACTTTGTCATAGAGGAGTGTGATCTAGGGGAGTATGATGAATGAGGACCTGATACCCCTTTTATGAACTCTATGATGCCTCTATTATCATATTGATTGATGTGATCTATAAATGCATAATAATGATCATCTAAATGTCCATTAATATAGTGAAAATGACAATAATGTTTATGTGTCACCTAGTGTAAATGGTGAGGTGGATGATGATTAGTTGAAGTGTGATTATACCCTTATCTAGTAGTGTAAGTAAAATGTCATGAGGCCCATCCCTATATGAAAAGTATATAACCTATTTTCATAGACATTATGTGTTACTCACTATAGGTTGTGTTGTATAGAGTGGATCTTTTCCCTTACTGAGTATTTTTATTAGTTGTTTGAGTTCTATTGGTTTCTGAGTTAGAAGTGTAGTAGGCTCTTTTACCAAATTTAATGATTGAGGTTCTAAAGGATCTATATCCAAATCTACCTCAGACTATGTAATAACTAATCCTACCTATGCCTCCACTAATATAGTTGCATTGCATATATGTCTAAACTATTTAGATGTCTAAATGATTTCCATGTCTAATATATCAATCTATCTTTAAGAGGAGAAATTAAACCTCTAGCAAAGATGTATTACACTTCTAAATCTATTGGTTGATAAATTAACTAATGTAAACAAGCATTGAACCATAGAATCTACTCTGAGGTAGGATCTATCTTACCATAATGTAGTGAAGGTAACCTCTTATGTGTGACTAGAGGTTCCTTATTTTATATGTAATGCCTAAGGAATACTACCTCTAGATCCTCTTATGTAACGATGCATTAGGGAGTGTATGGTGGAACCAATCTAGTGCTTTGTCCTTTAGTGACTTTGGAAACGCTTTTAGTAGAATTAACTTATTTGTAACATAAGCCATGGCTTTCTCATAATCCTGAAGATGTAAATATGGATTTCCTTGTCCATCAAATATAGGTAACACTAGTATCTAAAATTTGTGGCAACCTCATAGTTAAAATTCTATATGGAATAATATTATGATGGATAACATTGGCATCAACCTAATATTTTTATGCCTCATTCTCTAAAATGAGATGATGTACTTGGTTTTGAAAATTATCCATAGAATGCATTAAATAAATTAAAACTTTTGAAGGTATGTTATCATCTAGGGGTTAATTTAATGCTTTAATTTTATTGTTTATTGTATCCATTGGTATATAAGATTGGAAATATTTTTTAGGAAGAGTTGATGTACTCTAAATAACCTTTGGAGGTGTAATAGTGTGGACCTGGTTAGAGGTAAATAATCTATCACCCACATTTGGGTGTGTCTGAGAACTAGTTTCTACTATAGTAAGGGGGTTGAGGGGGATTCATTAGTATCTATTGTATTATTAGTTTGGATAGAAGGTACTTTATTTTCTAGTGAAAAAATTTATGCACATAATAATAGGTGTGTGTGTGTGTGTGTGTGTGTCTTTTAATATGTGATCTAATGTTGAATAAGAGAAATATGAAAAGTAAGAGAATAAGTAGAAGTTGTGGATTTTATGTCATCTTCATCATAATCACAATAATCATCATTGTCCCATTGTTCCTGAAAATCATAATTTAATTCATTTGAAGAGGTAAGAGTAGAAGAAGGATTATTCACATATTCATTAAAAGAAGGAAAGGGACAAGAATTTAAATTTTCACTACTATACAATGTATCATCTTCTGTAAATGTAATGCATGATATTTGTTTACTAATCATTTTTTAAATGCAGGCATGATTATTATTTTATATTTGAGGATCAAGGGAAAGATTAACAACCATATTTTCTTTTTGTAAATTATGACATAAAGTAGGAGGGTTAGAAACATGTGAATCATCTATTTCTGGATCATTGCATTGATCTTGAAATGTGAATGAAGGTGATAAAGGAATTTCATCTACCTTAGTGTGTGCATTGTTAAAAGGTGTAACAATATTTGTATTTACATTTTGAAATGTAATTGAGAAGGGTACAAAAGATGCATTATTTTGATCTATTTTATTTTAAGCATGTAAAATTTATTTTCATGTAGTGTACTTATATTGATTTATTTTGAACAATGAAGTAGCAAAAGTAGGTGAAGAACTAGGATCACATTGTAATAAAACAATACCAACAAGAGGTTCTTTTGGCATTATGTTGTTAATTTGAGACCTAGGAATAAGAGAAGATTAAGAGGAAAGAGATGATGATTTATCCAATATGTCATAATAATCCTCATATCCATCATTATGACAATATTCATTGTCATCATTATAAATTAAATCATTATCATGTTATAATGTAAAATATTTAAAATTATTCCATTCATTGTTGTAATCATGAGAAAAATTCAAGATTGCATCAAGTGGATGAGGAGTAGAAGACTTTTTAGATGCCATTTTAAAATTACCAAATAAGATAGTTTAAAGAATTAATAATAAACACACAATTTATAGAATATAATCTAGCATAAGTATATGTACAATGTGTGAATTTGTTGAACATTATTGTAAAAAAAATAGGGTTATTCTTGGAACCCTTATTGCTAATGTTTGTGTGTATAAGAACCTAGTATATGGATCTAGGGTTTGAGTTTAGGGTTATGTTACAAATATTTAATGTAAATTAAATAAATAAAACCGTAGGATTGAATTAATTAAATTGGCTAGGTTAATCCAAAAAATTATAAAATCAAATTTTTATAACCCTAATTTAATGTGCAAAATTTAGAAGGTAAACCCTAAGGAAAAATTAGGGTTTTTGAAGCTATGTTTAAATTAATTTGGGTTCACCAAATATTTTAACCTTTTAGGGTTTTATTATGTAAACCTAATGTCAGATTAAAGGGTTGGGTCTATTTTTAATCTAAAATAAAATTGGAGTTTATTTATTATATGTATCTTTCTAAAAATAGTAAATATAAGAGAAGGTGGACTGATCTGGATATACACAAAGTTTGTCAAGGATTTGAAGACTAGAGATGACTAAGTAGATAGAGAAGAATATTTCATTTATAGACTATTTTTCAAGATCTAGCTTTAGAGAGTAGCACCACCCTTAGGACAGTAGTGTTATGTGGCACTAGTGTCCAAACATAGTGCTAATGTCCCTTCTGTAAAGACTATTTGTAACTTTCAAAGAAGTAATGAGAGTTCTTGAGGGTCCTGTAGGTGATTTACTATTATGAGAGGGCTCATTTATGTCATTTTTGGGGTTTATTCATACTCAAAACTCTAATGAATACCTACACACATGAAACAATGAAATAATCAAATGCAAAAGGAAAGGGAAAACTAGGTTGTAGGATGTTACAATTGCACAGAGTAAAACCATTATTATCCTAATTACTGCCTACATTAACCCCAATGATAGGTCTTAGATTGCATGAAGTTATTCCTTAGGTATTTTTCACCATCAAATTACACAATATGCTACGATGAATTTTTCCTAGACCCTTCTTTGATCAAGCATGCAAATGTCTAGGTGTGAATGATGAGTAATATGCACAGTATTTGAGTTGTACTATTGATTGATTTTATGTAATAAGTGCCAGAATAATAAGTGTTAGATGTAAAATGTGAGGCTCTTTATATAGGAGGATTTTTTTTGGGGATATAATACCTTATTCTTTGCCCAATAAGTCATGAAAAAGATATTAAAAACATAAGAAAAGGGATGCAGAGGGGTCAGGACTCAAACATGGATAAAAGGGCCTATCGAACATTGAAGGCAAAATTGGATACTAGCACCATGTGGTGTTACTATCCTAAAAATGGTGATAATGTCCAAAGGCTCAGAATAGATAAAAAAATAGGGATGATGGGCTAGGGTCTCCTAGGATTGGGAAAGGTGATATGTGATTGTTGTAAGTGTCAAAATAGTGAGAAAAAGGCATAACAAAGATTAAAAGACTCAAGATGATCACATGAACAAGGACTATAACCATTACTAAGACCCTTTATATAAAATAAAAATAAAAGACATATTACTTATGATTTCTTGACCAAATTAGGGTGTTCAAGGGAACCTGTTTTGAATGTTTATATATATATATATATATATATATATATATATATATATATATATATATATATATAATTTCTATAAATAGTAATACCTATTTATAGTCATTATATTTATAGAAGTTTTCCATAAGTGACTATAAATATTATGTTTAGCTTTGTTACATGACCAATATCATATGGTTATAACTAATAAATAAGTTACAACCAACAACAGATATAGAATCATGTAAGAAACTAAATCCAATGCTTTCCACTAGTTTTCCTTAAAAAACAAAAAGGATGTTGTTATGATATTGTTAGAAAATAAGACAAGATCTTAGTTAGAGTATGATATTATTAATTTTATTCTCTATATTGAGACAATTATTGTAAAATGTGGTAATAGATAAAACACATCCTCTTTATGATATAATAGTATATGATTAGAGTATTAAGGATTGAATAGTTTAAGCATCACTATATTAAGTATTGTCATCAAGTTTCCAAAATCAATAAAAAGATAAGTTTATGAATTTTTTTAAAATTTAAGAATGTTAAAATCCTATTTTTAGGACGAGAAAGGAACCACTCAACCAAATAAGAATGATCAATTTAGTGGTTATATGTTATTTATTCATAAATCTATGATATGAGTTTGTTATTTATTTTTATGCAAAGTATTTGTTTATGTGTTTCACCTATAAGATTGTGTGTTAATTTGTGTTCAATAAAACTAATTTTAGATTACAAACATTTATTTCCCAATAATTCACATTCCAACAACATAGATTAAAATTATGCCTACTTTTCATACAATTTCCATTTCAACAAATAGATTAAAGTGTGTTTACTTGTAATTCCAATTCCAACAAACTAGTCTAGAAGTGTGTTTCTCTTCTTAAGAATTTTCAATTCAGTAAGTGTGTTTGCTTTCAAAAATAATATATTAAAATTGGATTCAAAATATTAGATTGGAACCTTAGAGTAAATGATATTAAAACCAGCCCCAAAATAAGAATGTTAGTTATAAGCCTTTGCGTATCCTATTCCAGACAGTCATTGGACACTACCCATATTGACATGACATATATCAACTAAATGAAGAGGGAACAACAACATTCATCAATTCAGTTGGTATTGACCTACTCCTAAAAATAGAATAGAATATCAATATTTACACATATAGAATCATCAAACTCAAAACATATTTACACGGAAATAACCACCTATATATAGTCTCAAACATGCATAGAATAGTAAACCACCAAGTATCATATCCTCCTTATTAATTTCCATATTTAGTATGTGTAATTATTAAATCATCTTTAGTCTTTCAAATCCATATTTTCTCATCATTATAATACATATAAATATGGATAATACACATAATATTTATCTTATTTAGGTTAGCATTAATATAAAATAAGGTAAAACATTAACAAAGAGGATATGAAATCAAAAACAAGAATTAGTGGATCTTTTAATACATTTTTTTTTTAAAAGATCATAAGGTGAGCTAGCTTGAGTATAGTATGCAAAGCATCAGTTTGATATTTCCAAAATCCATCATTGATTGGATGAGTTTAGACAGAGACTCAATAAAATTTTGAACTTTCAAATGAATATGAAAAATTAATCAAAATTCACTACTTCAAGGACTAACAAGTGTGGATCTTCATGTCAACCCAATGCAATCCCTAATATAACTCAGCCTATACTTTGGATTGGCTCCCACTCATAGCCACTGAACATGATGCCAAAATTGAAAATGTATATATTTAAAGGTGAAGGATTAGATCATGTTGATTAACCAAATGTAGATTTTTTTGATATACATTAGATCCCATGTGGAAAAAAGTTTGTAATGGCATATTTATATCTATAACTTGAACAATTCATTTGGTATCAATGGTTATGTTCTCAAAAGAATAAGAAATCTCTCAATATCACTTGTTTAATTTTTATAGAGTATAGACACATAAATATGGTCACATGTACTTGATAATGTTAATTCTTAACTCATCCTAAACCATAAGACTTGTTATCAAATACATGACTCTTATTCATCATTCCTCTAAGACTTTTCTCCATATATGGGTTCAACCATTTGTTTATCATTACTATTACATAGAACTTCCAATGTCAAATATTGAATCTTTCTAAAATAACTTGCATGTTATCTCTAGTTTAGGATAGGTGTCCTTGATCCTTCTGGACAAGTCTGCTCTAAGCAGATAGAAGCACACTATGCTCATGTTCACTTAGGTTGATTGTGTCTCATGCCAAATAATTCGTAGTTTCTCAAATTTAAAACATCATTTTGGGTAATCCCAAATGTTTCATATGATCAGCTAAAGGAAACTATCAAAATATTTTATAATGAAAGCATATTAAGAGTCATTCATTTTCCCCACTTGTTATTCACTTGGTTCAATATTTTACAACACTGAAAAAATCTACCCTATCCTCTCTAAATTCAATATCACTCACAAGGAACAACCATAATCCAAGTCAAGAGCCTTCTAAATCAAGTTAAGAGATATCATTATCAAGCATCAAAGTTATTTTATAGATGTATAAATATAGTTAAAGGATCATAATCTCACATTCAATTTATGTGGGATAAATACATGGGCTTTATTTCCCTCATTGGATTATTGGATTTCTAGGTAGTGTTCAATCATCAAGGGAGTAATTGAGGTCTACTCAACCCATTACACTTCCTTTTATTCTTGAAACTTTTCAAGCCATCTAAGTGACCTTATGGTTTAAAGGGAAAGAAAAATAATACAATAATTGTTTGCATGGCATAATTGAAAGTAAAACATCTAAAATTACTCAACATACACATGAATAATAGGTATAATTATCAATTTTTAAGCATAGTCAACTAGGATAAGTCTATAGTTAACAAACTTGAATGCAATACACAATAATCCACTTATAGTGGTCATGTTTAGGAATATATTCTATTTTTTATTTTGATCTATCATTTCCAAAATTACAATTTCTCTATCTTTTCCTGTCATCCACCTTTTACATTTAATTGGGATAATTATGTAGTCAATAGACTTGAATGCACTGTGATGTCATCCACCTACATTGGACTTGTCCAAATTTTTTTCTAATTTTATGCCTGATATTAAGCCTACATAATCACCTCTTTTACCAATATCCACTTTTAAACAGTCATAATAGTTAACATAAATCTATGTGCAAGCTAAGTATATCTCTTCTAATGTTTTCCAAAAATAACAAGTTTTTAAATTTAGAAAATATTTAGAATTAGAATTGTTGATCATTGCACATATTTTCATTTTTACACCTATAATTACAAATAAAATTTATTATGTTTTATTAAAAGTATTGAAAAACATATTTTGAACCTAAAATTTTGTTTTTGATCGCTTACGTTTTAAATTTATTTTTCAATTTTTCATTTTTTCATTTTCAATTTCATTTTTTTGTCTTCCTAGAAAATTATGTTTCAGTTGTTTTAAAATTAATAAGAGCTATCATTCAAGTTAAATTAGTCTTTATTTTTAATTTAGAAATGGTGTGAGTCATACAACCTTATTAATCAATCCATTATATAACACTATATACTAATTTTAGTCTCCACATACCTCATGATATGTCAAAAATGCCAAGGTTTTTATTTTTATCCATAGGTAGCCTTCAGTTGCTTGTTCTTATAGTGAACCAATAAGCGATTAGCCCTAATAAGTTACTCTTAGTGTACCCCATGAGATGTGGTAGTGTGTATATGAGAACAATGTAATCTTCCCTAGTGTGTTCACTATTTACAATTAGGTTTAGTATATCTGAGATCCTACAAAGCGAACACACCCTTGACTAGTTGCACCCTTAATCATTATTTCAAATTTTCAAAGATTCAAATTTAAACTTAGAAATAATGAATGCATTTTTTGTAAATTTTTTGAGGTTCACTATTAAATTCTATGTCATTTTATAATTTATTATTTTTATTCATTAAATGTTGGCATTAATCAAATTCAAATACAACCAAAAGGCTAAAATGAGCATTGTACAATCTCAATCCTTAATCAAATCACATTGTTGAAATAATGCCCCTAAGATAAAAGCATCATTAAATAAATTATTTTTAAAATCAAGCATGACCTGAGAATAAGATCATTTATACATTCACAATGTTATAAGGCCTACCACACACCCTTTAATGGACTCATCATGACTATTGAGACTAACAAAGTCAGATACCAATAAAAAATATGAATTTAATGACAAAGAATTTACTAAATATCTTAATTCCAACTCCCATAATATCAATAAATTCTTATATATTATAATATATGATAAAAATAAATTAGCTTCCACTTTCACTTCTACTTTAGATATCCCAATTACTACCATTTCTTTTATTCCTAAATCAACCCTTATAGCTACATATCAACATCCTTAGGTATGAGGACATCACTTGGTTGGAAAAAAATTAGCATGAATATCTCTACATGGGTATCATAACACCTTCCTTGATTACTATAAAAAGTCCACTTCCAAGCTCACTTAATGCATCTTCTCTCAAAAAAATTATTCTCACCTTACATGCTAAAATATTATAATTAGAGAAAGGTGTAAATCCAATCACTCAATGGACACCCATACCCTACTTCACAATCCTTTGGAAATTGACATAACCTCTTACCCACTTCCAGTTTGATTTGTAGCTCCTAAGCTACCACTCTATGAAGGTAAAGGTGATCCTGAGCAAGATTTTTGTTAATTCTATGCAACATGCTTAAATTATGCCTATAATGGACAAATTACTAACCAAAATATTTCCAAGAAGACTCAAATATTATCCTCTAGGATGGTTCTATTATCTTCATCTTCAATCACTTAGAGCATTTAACCCATTGGCAGAATAATTTTTATCAAGTTATCTTATGCACAACTTGGAAAACTCAAACAACTGTCAAATGAACAAATTGGTGAATATGTTTTATGGTATAATACTATGCTATCTAATATGACAAACTCTATGGTATATAATTAATTACAAGATATCTTCACTCAAAATTTGTTAGTATGACTCTTTAAATCAATAATGTTTGATAAATTTAGATCTTTTGATGAGTTATGCCATATATTCAAATAAAGAAAAGTCAAGATCATGACATTGAATAAGCTAAAATATGCATCATGTTTTCCATCTACTTCAAATATCACAATTAAAAATCAAGCCAAATGACAAGGTCAAATATAAGGATCATGAGAATGAATAAAAAGTAATAGTTAATATAATATCATAACCATCAAAAAAGTTTAATTTGATAGCTCCACTAAGGAGACAATTTACAAGGTTACTACAATATCCTCATATATTATTACAAAAATTAATGGATTACTATCTTATATCTCTACCTCCACCATTTGAGCTTGATTTAACCAAGCCTCAACATAAGGGCTTTGACATTAAAGTTTCTTTTGACTACCATAGATGCTTTGGGGACTCTAAAAACATGTGTTATAAGTTACAACATAAGATAAAAGATATTATTGATGGTAATACTATTAAACAAATCACACCTGTAGAGGAAGCTAGACCACAAAATAATGACAATGTAAAGCTTACAATATTTAGAAATCCATTTCCAAATCATGATACACCAAAAAATCCACACAATTCATAAGTACATCATGTATAAAATGTGCATCCTCCTCCTAAAACATATCAGCATCTAATAGATGGGATTATTGGTACATTTATAGGAACATTAACACAACATCCATTGATTACATTCAATTACAATTAAATTTATGATGATGATTCAAAAATGCATGCACTCTTCGTTATATAATACCTCAACAAAAAACCTATCCACAATGTAATGATTAACAATGGGTTAAGCAAAAAATCATATACTCTAACACACCTTCACTGTCATATCCTGATTTCTCTCTAAGTTAATAACCTATTTGATATGTGGATTATTTTGTTTGATTAGTTTGTTAACTAATATTTTATTAAGATTTATGATAAATGTTGATTATGGGATAATTATGTGTTTCTTAATTTACATGATTAGTTTGCTATGAGTTATCAGTACTTTTACATTTTATACATTGTGATCATGTTTGTTAATTATACTAAATTATTTTATGGATATAATGATGTTTTAGCTAAATACCTTCATTATTGTGAGGTGGATTCAGGGTCGATTCTTCCCTCAGAATATGACAGAGGGAGAGCATCATCTGAGAGGGTAGTTTAGATGGAGATATGGGGGATGACAAAGATTAAACCCAAAAACCCTTACACACACCACATAGCATATCATGTTTCATAATTGTTTAAGATATATAACATAGCATGTTTTGTGTACTTTTCCTTAAAATAATTATTAATATGCTTCTAGTGTGATCTTGATTTTTTTTATGATTATGTTGATTTGTTTGAGTGATTTCACTAATTTTTATGATCGTATGTAGCTTATCTTGTATGATGTAATTGTTTGGCTAAATGAGTGAATATTATATGTGCATACTTACCTTACTTCCTTATTAGGTATGGCTATATAGTATAATGATATGATGTTATGTATGTATTAATAAGTATAAATGGATTCCATTATTATTTGATTTATAAGATTTAGGTAATTATAATAATAATAATTATTATTATTATTATTATTATTATTATTATTATTATTATTATTATTATTATTATTATTATTATTATTATTATTATTTATTATTATTATTATTATACATACATACATACAAATATATATATATATATATATATATATATATATGTTTATCCAAAAGTCAAAAGATATAAATAGTATTGTTTTAAAATATCTCAGTATTCAATTAAATATTGACCAAAGTTTTAATCCATAATACATTAGACATTGATTATATTGATTAAATGGTTTAGGGAAATCATTGTGTTTGTAAAGTGTGTTTTTGGATGGCATAGTAACTATTAACTATAGTCTTTGAAATACATATTAGTATTTCCAATATTATATAATTAATATGTTAAATGAGTAGTCAACTTTGCATGGAAAGTTAATATCGATTAAGTTGATAGTCATTACATGGAATAAGCATTGGGGTTATGTAAGTTGTAGTTTATTTAATTATTTGGTTGGTTTATGAATTAATTGACATGCATATTTTATGAAGGATATAAAATGATTACTTTATTATTATTTTGGAAGTCTCAAGATGATTAGGGTTTATAATCACCTATTGACTTTG